>VMBQ01002097.1:77433-135523 GCA_007657795.1 Dreissena rostriformis | reverse complement strand
CTACTACTACTACTACTACTACTACTACTACTACTACTACTACTACTACTACTACTACTACTACTACTACTACTACTACTACTACTTCTTCTACTACTACTACTACTACTACTACTACTACTACTACTACTACTACTACTACTACTACTACTACTACTTGAAGTAATTCAACTGTAAAAGTATAAGCGAGATTCAACCAGTTTTGGGAACAACTTGTTGACAACAGACAAAGATCCATAATTATGGGGCATACAAATGAAACCCTCCAATGTCAATAGAGTTACAATCCGCTCAATACAATTAAACGGCAGGTTATAAACCCGTAAATTGTGAAAGCATAGTTGTGTGCCTCGTACTTTACAATCATGAGTCTATCAATTAATATATGAACATATAAATGTAATTCCCTTACATATTTTCAATGTATACTCCACATGTTATGCCAACCAATTGTGCACACACCATTGTCTTGCATGGATTGTAATATATATGTGTCAGGGGCCGGAGGCCTATATCACAAATAAACTAACTTGAAACTTGAAACTTGAATATCACAAAACCAGCACAACTAATTAAACTTTAAAAAGAGAAAAAAAGGTATTATACAAACTTACGCCAACTGACGACAAGTAAAACAGAACTATAAATCAAAGTTAGCGACACCATTATCCTGTGTTTTATCCTTTTAAGCACTAACTACCGATAAATATTCACATCTTAAAATCGAAATGTTTGCGTTGAATCACAACGAATTATTCATAACCGCAAATCTACCATTCAACGTATAGTTGGAGTGATTGCTAAATCTTTAACACTATTCAAATACCAAAAGTAATCAGGAAAAAGGCTGAGCGATGCACGAAGTTAGCAAACATAAAATTAAAATGGATTCTACCCATGAATGTTGTACACATAATTGTTAATACTATGGGCAATTATATTGACAAAATATTAATAAGTTTGCATTTTAAAGCAGCTTATAACGCATACACATGCAATTTGTTCGGTACAACTCCGGTATATGTTTACAAGAAAACAAAAATACATATAGTAAAATAAAAAGACGATTCTTTTATTTGCATGTAATCAGTTCATTTTAGAAAATATATGTTACGCGTTTAACATTACATTGAAATATTGAGTAAAACGGGATTGTCAAACAATGTAGAATCTATTTCGAACCGTTCCAAAAAATGTTTGGAAAGAAATTATATCAAGACTCGGCAATGAGTCTTCCAATGTATAAATACATATGTGCTAAGATTGTGCACCTCTTTCATTATGTATATGCCAAAAAAAATCTGCACAAAAAATATTTGTGCCTAATGAATGTATGCGGCACATATTATATATGTTGCAATATATTTACCCAACTGTCTTGCAGAATACTGAGTATTTTTTTAATAAATTTTCCCAACTTGAAATAGGCCTGAATTTGTTTAATTAATTTGAAAGTTTTAAAGTGTTCTACTTTTTGTTTGGTTGGGCTAGACCTTAAAATGGTTTAAACCCCAATGTTTTTCACTGGCCGTTCCAAGGCGATGATCCTAGTTTATGTTTATAGTTTATGTTTTTTTATACGGGATTTAGATCTTTCCCGACTGAGTTTCTGGAGTTTCATTGTTTGCTATATTTATTTACTATAAATGACGTGACGTTGTAATCCCGTGCTAGTAATGCATGTAAGTTACCAACAAACACAAAATTCATTGACAAACAAATTTAGTTACAGTAGCCTAACTGACCTAAATAGGAACCGAAACTAAGGTATGCATGAAAGCTACCTACACATTAAATGTCAGTACAACATCCATTTATATAGTTTAGAACGGTGATCTAGATCTGATCCGGACTGGCCCGAATGCAGTCCTAAGTTTTATCTGCATGTAAGCTATCTGTATGTAAGCTATCAGCATGTTATCTTTATACATGTAAGCTATCTGCATGTAAACTATCTGCATGTAAGCTATCTGCATGTAAGCTATCTGCAAGTAAGATATCTGCATGTAAGCTATCTGCATTTAAGCTATCTGCATGTAAGCTATCTGCATGTAAGCGATCTGCATGTAAGCTATCTGAAAGTAAGCTATATGAATGTAAGCTATCTGCATGTAAGCTATCTGCATGTAAGCTATCTGCATGTAAGCTATCTGCATGTAAGCTATGTGCATGTAAGCTATCTGCATGTAAGCTATCTGCATGTAAGCTATCTGCATGTAAGCTATTTTCATGTCAGCTATCTGCATGTAAGCTGTCTACATGTAAGCTATCTGCATGTAAGCGATCTGCATGTAAGCTATCTGAAAGTAAGCTATATGAATGTAAGCTACCTGCATGTAAGCTATCTGCATGTAAGCTATCTGCATGTAAGCTGTCTGCATGTAAGCTATCTGCATGAAAGCTATCTGCATGTAAGCTATCTGAAAGTAAGCTATATGCATGTAAGCTATGTGCATGTAAGCTATCTGCATGAAAGCTATCTGCATGTAAGCTATCTGAAAGTAAGCTATCTGCATGTAAGCTATCTGCATGAAAGCTATCTGCATGTAAGCTATATGCATGTTAGCTATCTGCAAGTAAGCTATCTGCATGTAAGCTATCTGCATGAAAGCGATCTGCAGGTAAGCTATCTGAAAGTAAGCTATATGCATGTAAGCTTTGTGCATGTAAGCTACCTGCATGTAAGCTATCTTCATGTAAGCTATCTGCAAGTAAGCTATCTGCAAGTAAGCTATCTGCATGTAAGCTATTTTCATGTCAGCTATCTGCATGTTAGCTATCTGCATGTAAGCTATCTGCATGTAAGCTATCTGCATGTAAGCTATCTGCATGAATGCTAACTGCATGTAAGCTATCTGCATGTAAGATATCTGCATGTTAGCTATCTGCATACAAGCTATCTGCATGTAAGCTATCTGCATGTAAGCTATCTGCATGTAAGCTTTCTGTATGTAAGCTATCTGCATATAAACCATCTGCATGTAAGCTATCTGCATGAAAGCTATCTGCATGTTAGCTATCTGCATGTAAGCTATCTGCATGTAAGCTATCTGCATGTAAGCTATCTGCAAGTTAGCTATCTGCATGTAAGCTATCTGCATGTAAGCTATCTGCAAGTAAGCTATCTGCATGTAAGCTATCTGCGTGTAAGCTATCTGCACAAAACTTTCAGTGCAATAAATCAATCTAAACTCAAGTTATTAAGCCGAAAGTTGTTTCTATTTTAGTAACAGTGGCTTTGACCTTTAGTTGACTAGCCATAAATAAAATCATCAGCTAGGTCTGCATGAAAGCTTCATTTACGAAACATTTTAGTGTAACGGTTCAATTCAAACTCAGGTTATTAATCCGTTTGTGTTTCTATTTTTAGTAATAGTGACCCTAACATTGCCTTGAAAAGCCCCAATAACAAACTCATTCTAGGTCTCCATTCAAGCTTGCTAGATCAATAGTCTCATCTCTTGCTTTATCAAAAGTTTCAGCAGGATTTGCCAATGCACAATTTATTTATTGACCGAACCTCCTGTTTTCCGTAGTTCTAGTTTTAATGATCGTGACGATGAAATTGATCCGACTGGCCCAGATGCAATCATATTTTTTCATGCACACGATTTAATGATACAAATTTACGTGTTTTTATGCACATAGAATACTACATATGAATATGTGTATTTGTTAATTTATGACAATTTAATTAATTTCCTATTCCGATCATAACCAAGAAGTGTTTTTCCTTGAATAGCATGAGTTGATACTGGTCCTTGACCTAAGGTCGTTATATTGGTCATTTGAAACTTTTTAATGAAATCATAATCTTTAAGTTGGTTTTATTTTATATTTACATCAACGTTAGTTTCTTACTTAATGTATATAATGTTAGATTAGGTATATATGTTTCTGAAACAAGGGGTTTCAACATAATATACCGTAAAATTTATGCAAATTTCTCGATAAGTAGGTCTGAAAAAATAATCATATTTAAGACATATGTTAACGTTTATCCCTTTAATAAAATCAAACAAAGCTTCAACTTGTATTAATTGGCTGAAATGTAATTCAATCATAAACATGCCGCACCACACCTAGTGTTTTACAAGCTCATTTCATTTATATCCGTAAATCGATCTCACATTATTGATGTTATCTTCTTCTTCCTCATTTGTAAATGACGATAATTCTATTAAGGGTTAATCCCCTATTAAATCCATCTGGAATATTGATTGTTTAACTTCCTTTTCTTATTGTTTAGTATTGTTTTTCTTAAAAAATCAGTGAATGAAATGTAATCCTAGATTGATCTACTTTTTATTTGATTTTCAGGGATACCGGTAATTTGATTGGCATATAAAACGTGAAATAAAAATGAATTTTGTTTGTGCGATTGTATTTAAGATTTTCTAATATATTATCATGCACAATATATATTTTAATTGTGTAGTATTAAGTCGGCTTAAGTGAAATCAGCGAATTGTTATAATAAAAGTATGAACTCTTCTTCACGATAACGACGTGTTACATACGTCTCACAGAAATCTGACATGTAGTTTCAGAAAATTGCTCTGATAAGAATGTGTGAAGTATAAAATATTTTCAAAATTCTTTGAATTACCATAACTGGGATACAAATTATTGAATCAGACCACACTTAACAGTATTTAAACATTCTCTTGGCAATGAAGCTTTCTGAAAGTGTGCGTTAGTTCAAGCTAGTAGTTGTCAGGACAGTGTGACGGAAGAACGGACAGACGGTAGGAATGACCGACAAAGAGACATGAATATACCCACCTCCATTCGAAAAAATTCCGGGAGCATAAAATCAGGTTTGGTCTTTTGTGGGGATAGTTTGGCCTTTTGTGACAGATGTATCAGAGTATCAAAGTGATACAGTATGTTTTATCATCACTTTTCATACTGATTAAAGAATAAAATCATCATTTTTATGAATGTGACATTACCATGTACTGATTTGAATACTCTGATTTCGTGAATCATTTGTTAAAGAGTCAATACATTGAACTTAGAATGTGTGCCCACACATAGTATCACCAAGTTCATATATAAACTATTGCATTAAGAGATAGTGCAATGTTACTTTGACATTTGTTTAATTTAAGGGCCGTAACTCAGTAGTATTTCAAGCAATCTGGCTCTTGGTCTAATTTTGTTAACAAATTATGCCTACAAAAATTATTCCCAAACGTTCATGATGATCCGATTTGAACTGTTTGAGTTTATTAGCGGACATCGTTATCCTGAAAGCGCCCGCCTCAGGTGTTCCCATACTACGCACCGATTCGTAAACGGGGGAATAAAAAGCAATTAAAGTTGAAAAGGATTTCTCTTTAATATTCGTTGTTTCTGTATCCACACACTGGAAATGTGAAGGAGATTGGAATAGAAATGTTTCTTATTTTCCCGAAAAGACACTGGAACGTGATTAGCTGAGATACGTACTGACATGTTGACACTATTTATTTAAAAAAGATGAACATTTGTCATACAAGTCATCTGCATTCGAACGGCCATATTTTCGCACAACTATTGGATTTCATATATTCTGCTTTTGTAGTGAAGTGGTTTACCCCAATCGGTTGTACAGCGTCTACATTCATGTTGCGATCAACTAGAACTGCAGTGCCAGCGGCTTCGAGTCTCAACACTGGACTCCCCTGTATTCCTGCACATTAGCGGGGAGAGGGGGATCACTGTGGGAGATATCATTCGGACAAATGTTTTGACAAGTTTAATGAAGATGTATCATGAATGTGGTCTCTAGAGAGCTCACAGGTTCTATATTCAATTTTACATAGTGACCTTAATTTTTACCCCATAGAATCCGGTTTTGCACTCGGTCGAGGAAACGGGAAAATACTTTTTTTTTCTTTTTTTTTTCTTGAATTAGATATTGTAACCTTGAAATTGACCCCACGTGACCTAGTGTTAACCCCTAGACGAGATATCATTGAGATAAATGTTATGACCAAGTTTCCTGATGATTGGTTAAAAACTTACGTACATTAACTAACCATTGTTTGATCAGGTGATAAATGGTGTTGTTTTTTTTTCATTAAATTGTTTCTTTTTTCAAGGTACACATAAAATTGATAATAGTTTTTTTTTCTTTTTTTTTCATAATTAAATTTGTGTGTAATACAATTATGAAAAATGAATATGTTGTTCTTCATTTTGCAACGATGAAGGGAATATTAAAGCATAATCCCGCATACAATTCCAATGAGTTCTATATGATAGAAACAAACATGAAATCAATTAAGAACGTATAAAATTATGCACTTTCGTGGGCGAAAATACTTCATGTATGCACACAAACTATATTAATATTGCCGATTGGTTAATATTTTTGATTCGCATGAAAATCCATATAAGTAGGTCAAATATGAAGAATGATTTTCAACGAAAACGAAGAAATGAGGTCAAATGCTATAGCCACAAATCGTTCAAAATGTGTTATCTTTTGGCCCGTAACATTGATTATATATCTAATATATTTACTTGTTACTTTGGTACTTCATATAATGTTAATCACTGTCGACTTGATCTCATATCTCTATGGCTCTACCCGATTAATTGGTGGGCGGTTTGTACATGTTATTATTATCCGCGTTAGTTTCTTTAGGATCGAAACGTGTCGAGAAAGCTTTCACTGCTTTGAACATAATGTGGTTGAATATGTTATGTCGAAGATTGGATTAAACACTAGAACAGAAAAATTTGGTATCGATTGAGTTGGACAGCCTTATCATGTTGTTTTTAAGCATATAATTACAGTTTGAATTTGTACTGATATTTCCACAACGAATTGCAGAATTTTGAACACGATACGTTTCAGACTTCACAAAAAACACTCTCAAATTACAACCGTCCAATCGTGTTTTTCCCCTACTGGTTTACATTCACATATGTGCTTCGAAAAAAAAATATCAAAATATTGATGTTCCCGCTATGTTTACAATAATATGTCACTTGCCAAATTAAATATTGTTTCAACAAGTGGGATATTTTATTATGATAAAACGATGTACAACAATTGATTGCCATTAAGTCTTAATAACAACAGGTATTATATAATTTCAAACAATATTTAAAGAAAAGAAAAAGTCTAAGTATGAATAAGCGCATATCGCATAATTTTGTTTGTTAATGCAGATCAAATTATTTTATTCCGAAATGTAAAAAAAACACACAATATAAATGTTGAGTCGATGGAACAAAAATATAAAGAAAATCCACCACAACACATATAAAGGCAAACAATGAAACCAAAAACACAACGGCGGCTAACATTTTTGTTTCTGTTATCCTTATTTTATACTACCTGTACTATTCAGTGCTATCGATATGTTTCTTTGTCAACATTAGTCACTTAACATATGAAATGAACGTTTATGCAAACACAATTGATGTTAATCATGTATTTAGCTTTAATTGTCGGATAGAAATTCACTCACAATAAGTACGGACCTCTGAACAGAAAATATTTAAAATTATACTCTGTATTTCTATGTACAGTGTTCATCTATATGAGTCAAATATCGGATAGTTCTGAATATCGTAGCAGCTGTCATATTCAAGTGTCGACAAGAGCGCTGTGATAACATCAACAGAAGTCACTACGTCTTCTCCGACCAAGAAAACGAAGAACGGACTCGTCGACAACTGGAGCATCAGCTCGTCATTGGCTTCTCGTCCTACACCAACAACTACGAGGATCACACCATTGTCCTTTAATCGTTTTCCCTCATTTACAACGAAGTTTCTTTCGCGATCCGCCACATGACCCTGTGTGAATACGACAGCAACTATCTTACGTCCTTGGTCGGCGTCAAGTTCCACAGCCAAGTGTTGAATCAATGCAGCTAAATTTCCTGATGAACAATCCTTTGTATGACAGCTGTCCTCTTTCATAATTCCGCGATACATCGCAGGTATCATCTGACTGCTGTCATTAAACATGTTGAAGTTGAACACGGTTTCGCCTATTCCGCCAACAGTTTTGGACAGACTGACTCGTGTTTGATTGATGCCCGTGTGAATGTTTGTCATCAGAACCTCCGCAACTTTAAGAGATTCGTCCAATTGCTCGTAGCCAAACGATGCGACATCGAATGCTAAAGCCACGTCAGAAAACGATGTTGTGCAGCCTATAATTAGCAATATGAGATCTTTAAAAAAAACTGCTTATGCTGAACATCACAGAAACATTAAATCTAGAACTAGTGACAATTATAATTATATTATAATGTTATGTTTGAAACAAGTCAATGAAAAATTAATATAATACATAATAAATATGATATTTATCGTTAATTACCTAATAATAAAATTTAACTTGTCAAATATCCAAAAAACAAAGGAGCAATATTAATCTCATCAAAATTGTTATTAAATAAACAGTGTACGTACGGTCACACCCAAACATTGTCCGTTTCAAGAGGCTTACGATGGTGTTGTCACCGAATAGGGGATGTACGTTCCTCACGGTGTCAGTTATTGCCAACAATTCTTCATGCAACACATATTTACCGGCCCCTACGCCTACCACTTGATTGTTCGGTATAGTAGACAGTAGCTTGGCCTGCTCAAGTGTCTTTAGTCTATCGCTGGCCATTCCGTCCGTGAGAACAAGCACATATCTGTCAACCTCAGACCGACCGCCGTTTGATTCGCGGAAACTTTCTTTGTATACAAATTCCAACGCTTCTCCGGTGAAGGTTGGTCCCCGTATTGTGTCTGGAATTGTCATATTGTCCACAGCGTCCAAGATGGTATCGTTGTCATGGGTGTTGTTCAAGTGAAACACAACATGTGGCTGTTTCCCATAGAGGATTATGCTGAACTGAAAGTGATTTGGACCGACCGGAAACTGTGAGATTAATCGTTTTATAGTTTCCTTCAGTTCTTGAAAAACCGTGTTTGTCTGACTGTCGGACACGTCGATTACCATTACAATGTCGGCAATCATATACGGTGAGCACATATCTGCAAGGGAATATTAAAATGCTTTGCAAAATATTCTGAGGGAGAATAGTGTAATTCATTTGAATTCTCATTATTTTTTTTCAGCAATTAGCAGGATAATGTCCTACCTATCTGGCAGTTATCACCGAGGTAACCTTTCGCGCACTTGCAACTGAACTCCATTCCACCGTTTTGTAAGTGACATTCCCCGTCGTTCAAACAGCGGATTGGGCTGGCGCAGTCTGAAATCCGATTCATGGCGGGAATATAGTCTCAAAATCATTTATTTGAGAATGTATGAAGGCGAGTAATAGTTAAACGTAAACATGCATGTAGCAGATGGTTATTAATATTTGCATAAAATACCAGAACAGTCTCAATTAAGGTATTAGTGCATGAAACAAAATGTACACGTTTATTTTTTAAACGTAATAGTATAATTAAGCGACACTTCGATTATATTGAAACACCATGTATTAAGTTGATTATTAAAGTACAACGTAGTAACTTTAAAATAAATATGCTGTTCGAGCGGTCGATAATCGAATTAAACCTAAAATGATAGCATTGATCGGTCTAAGGCGATGACCCTTTTTTGAGGAAATATGATTATTTCGGAGGTGCTGTTATGTTAAGGCAAATGGTAAGCCGCAGTAAATTAGTAAATTAAGGACATCTTTTTCGTTATAAAAGTTTTATTGTGTTAATATCTTTGAAATCAAACGGTTTTTAGATGTCTATGTATATCTAACAATGTCACTAAGTACCGATGAATTGGCAGTCCTTTCCTATCCATCCCTCCTTGCAGATACAGCGATAATCCGTTCCACTGCTGACGTCGTCCACACATACGCCGCCATTTTTGCAATAAATTCCACTGTTGCAGTCTGAATGTATATGAAAATCTATGCGTTTGGCAGTATTCTTATTTTCATGTATATGTAATTGATGTAATTTAGTGAGTAAGTACCGATGCCAGTCTATTTTAGACAATCCTTCATTGCAGATATAACGATAGTCCATTCCACCACTGACATCGGCCACACATACACACACACACACACACACCGACCGCCATTGGCGCAATACATTCCACTGATAATGTATTAACATTAAATATAACGTTGTTATTAGTGTATTCATATGTGTATGACTTATAGAGTTTAATAATATATACGATTATCTCAGATTACCAATCAGTTTGGTAAAGTCAACATATGAAACATATTAAATTTCTCCAAAAGACTGGTTAGATACAAATGCCTATATATTTTCGGGTACATTTTACTGTTGATACTATTCTGTGTTAAATATTCTTCTGATGCGTTTAAGAGTTAGCAATCAGTTTGAAAGGTTTCTAACCAACAAGATGGCAACTTTTTCCTTTCCACCCTGAAGCGCAATTGCTGCACGTGTAGTCGGTATTGGTAGATGTTGGAACACATGTCCCACGGTCATTACAATGGCCGGACCAGGTACAGACTGAATATAAAATTAATATGAATTGACTGAACAAAGATTTGGTTTGCTCAGAAACTTTTATACTTTTTAATATAGTTTCCAGTTTTAGGTCTAAAAATCGCAATAGGGTATATACTTATTCCAAGAATCATTCTGAAAATTCTTTTAGACATGTATAAGATATTTTGTGTTAAGACAATAATTGAATAAGATCAATACCATATTATGCCGTTTTGTCTGTTAATATTTATCGAACTGTACAACAATCCTACCGACGAGTTGACAGTTCTTTCCGTTCCACCCATTGCTGCACGTACACGTGTAGTCCGCTCCATTTTCCACACAAGTACCGCCATTGGTGCAATACGATCCACTGTTGCAGTCTGAATTGAACAGTCTGAACATTGAATACATTATAACATTGTCTGACTTAACTTGTGTATGACTTTTTAAAATTGGCATTAGACTTAGAATGCTAATAACGTATGCAAAACTACGACAATTATGCAGATTTTATATCAGTTACACGTTGAAATATTGTTTCAGCAAAGGCTGGTTAATTGCAATGTTATTAAAATGAAGCTCTACATACATTGTTGTTTTTCATTTCTTTTGAATAATTTTTTCTCTAACGCTTAACAGAGAAATTTCAATTTTGAAACGTGTATTTCTCACCAACGAGATGGCAACTTTTTCCTTTCCACCCTGAAGCGCAATTGCTGCACGTGTAGTCGGTATTGGTAGATGTTGGAACACACTTTCCACGGTCATTACAATGGCTGGACCAGGTACAGACTGAAATCAACTCTAGATATGACATCTCATGTCAATACTTGACGAAGAAGAATATAAAAAGAATATCGAATTGACTAAAATAAGCTTTGGTTTGCTCAGAAACTTTTTATATTTTAATAAAGTTTCCAGTTTTATGTTTAAAAATCGCAATAGGGTATATACTAATTCCAAGAATCATTCTGAAAGTTCTTGTAGACATGTATACGATATCTTGTGTTAAGACAATAGTTAAATAAGATCGATACCATATTATGCCTTTTTTGTCTGTTTATATTTATCGAACTGTACAACAATCCTACCGACGTGTTGACAGTTCTTTCCGTTCCACCCATTCGTGCACGTACACGTGTAGTCCGCTCCATTTTCCACACAAGTACCGCCATTGGTGCAATACGATCCACTGTTGCAGTCTGAATTGAACATTGAATACATTATAACATTGTCTGACTTAACTTGTGTATGACTTTTTAAAATTGTCATTTGACTTAGAATACTAATCACGTATGCAAAACTACGAAAATTATGCAGATTTTATATCAGTAACATGTTGAAATGTTGTTTCAGCAAAGGCTGGTTAATTGCAATGTTATTAAAATGAAGCTCTACATACATTGTTGTTTTTCATTTATTTTGAATACTTTTTTCTCTAACTCCTGACAGAGAAATTTCAATTTTAAAACGTGTATTTCTCACCAACGAGATGGCAACTTTTTCCTTTCCACCCTGAAGCGCAATTGCTGCACGTGTAGTCGGTATTGGTAGATGTTGGAACACACGTTCCACGGTCGTTACAATGGCCGGACCAGGTACAGACTGAAATCAAATCTAGATATGACAACTCATGTCAATACTTGACGAAGAAGAATATAAAAAGAATATCGAATTGACTAAAATAAGTTTTGGTTTGTTCAGAAACTTTTATTTTTTAATAAAGTTTCCAGTTTTATGACTAAAAATCGCAATAGGGTATATACTAATTCCAAGAATTATTCTGAAAGATTTTTTAGACATGTATAAGATATATTGTGTTAAGACAATAGTTAAATAAGATCGATCCCATATTATGCCGTTTTGTCTGTTTATATTTATCGAACTGTACAACAATCCTACCGACGAGTTGACAGTTCTTTCCGTTCCACCCATTCTTGCACGTACATTTGTAGTCCGCTCCATTTTCCACACAAGTACCGCCGTTGGTGCAATACGATCCACTGTTGCAGTCTGAATTGAACATTGAATACATTATAACATTGTCTGACTTAACCTGTGTATGACTTTTTAAAAATGTCATTAGACTTAGAATACTAATAACGTATGCAAAACTACGAAATTACGCATATTTTATTTAAGTAACATGTTGAAATAGTGTTTCAGCAAAGGCTGGTTAATTGCAAAGTTATTACAAAGAAGCTCTACATACAATGTTGTTCTGTTATTCATTTCTTTTCAATACTTTTTTCTCTAACGCTTAACAGAGAAAGTTGAATTAAAACACGTGTATTTCTCACCAACGAGATGGCAACTTTTTCCTTTCCACCCTGTAGCGCAATTGCTACACATGAAGTCGGTATTGGTAGATGTTGGAACACATGTTCCACGGTCGTTACAATGGCCGGACCAGGTACAGACTGAAATCAACTCTAGATATGACATCTCATGCCAATATTTGACGAAGAAGAATATAAAAATAATATCGAATTGACTGAAATAAGCTTTGCTTTGCTCAGAAACTTGTTATTGTTTAATCAAGTTTCCAGTTTTATGTTTAAAAATCGCAATAGGGTATATACTAATTCCAAGAATCATTCTGAAAGTTCTTTTAGACATGTATACGATATCTTGTGTTAAGACAATAGTTAAATAAGATCGATTTTATATTATGCCTTTTTGTCTGTTTATATTTATCGAACTGAACAACAATCCTACCGACGAGTTGACAGTTCTTTCCGTTCCACCCATTCTTGCACGTACACGTGTAGTCCGCTCCATTTTCCACACAAGTACCGCCATTGATGCAATACGATCCACTGTTGCAGTCTGAATTGAACATTGATAACATTATAACATTGTCTGACTTAACTTGTGTATGAATGTTTAATTTTGTCATTAGACTTAGAATACTAATAACGTATGCAAAACTACGAAAATTATGCAGATTTTATATCAGTAACATGTTGAAATATTGTTTCAGCAAAGGCTGGTTAATTGCAATGTTATTAAAAAAGAAGTTCTACAAACATTGTTGTTCTTCATTTCTTTGAAAACTTTTTTCTCTAACGCTTAACATAGAAAGTTCAATTTTAAAACGTGTTATTCTCACCAACGAGATGGCAACTTTTTCCTTTCCACCCTGAAGCGCAATTGCTGCACGTGTAGTCGGTATTGGTAGATGTTGGAACACATGTTCCACGGTCATTACAATGGCCGGACCAGGTACAGACTGAAATCAATCAGATATGACATCTTATGCTAATACTTGACGAAGAAGAATATAAAAGAATATCGAATTGACTAAAATAAGCTTTGGTTTGCTCAGAAACGTTTTATATTTTAATAAAATTTCCAGTTTTATGTCTAAAAATCGCAATAGGGTATATACTAATTCCAAGAATTATTCTTAAATGTTCTTTTAGAAATGTAAACGATATCTTGTGTTAAGACAATAGTTGAATAAGATCGATGCCATATTATGCCTTTTTGTCTGTTTATAGTTATCGAACTGTACAACAATCCTACCGACGAGTTGACAGTTCTTTCCGTTCCACCCATTCTTGCACGTACACGTGTATTCCTCTCCATTTTCCACACAAGTACCGCCATTGGTGCAATACGATCCACTGATGCAGTCTGAAATGAACATTAAATACATAATAACAGTGTCTTCTTCTACTTGTGTATGACTTTTTTAATGTTCATTAGACTTAGAATACTAATAACGTAAGCAAAACTTCAAAAATATTGCATATTTTTAATCAGTAACATTCTTAACTATTGTTCAAGTGCAGGCTGATTAATTGGAATGTCATTAAAATGAAGCTCTGCAAACATGTCTAGGTACTGTACTACTTTTTAATATTTTTTTCTCTTACGCTTTACAGCGAAATATCCCTTTGAAATCGTTCGATCATTTCTCACCAAAAATCCCTCTTTTTGTTTATGTTGATGAAGATATACAAGATAATTTAAATGACTCCTGCCTCGTAAAAATACTTGTTTGGCATCAGATTGGCCGAATTATGGACTAACCGTGCAAATTTCCACATAAATTTCAATCACACTGTCTGATGTTTTTTCTCATCGAACCGGGTTTCCAAAACATAGATTTTATTACATTAGTGCAATATTTAAAAAAAGATGATAATGGTATTGTTATTCCGCACTTCAATTCATAGATGAGTTTCAACATAAGAATCTATTTTCCTATTTAATCTACATTACATTTACATATACATGTACAGTATCAAAGTTCACAACACACATAATTACTGTATTTTATCTTTACCTTGAGAAAAAAGTTAAAGTGGTGTGTAAATACATATAAATAACATTAAATTATTATAAACTTTGGATTTTATACACAATTGTTATGAAGCTGATCAAATATCTAGCATGACAGAAGTGGCTGCATTTCCAATAGATTGATCCCGGATTGCGTAATACATTATCCCTTCCGATAATAACGGTTGATATGGTATGTGATTTTGCAAGAAATGTATATGGTGCAGCTTTTTTGTACCCGCGTGTTAGAGTGTATGTTTTATTTCCAAAAACTAATGCTTTCCGGTATACGTCTATTAATCCACTTCATCAAACATTGTAATGCTTATATCACATCTCTTAGACCGCTTGGTCATATATGTATGTTACCTCGAACAGAATAGCCGTTTGTTATTAGCTAAACCAGGTAGCATGGTGACTGTGTATTTTTCTTTATTAGGATGGTAGCTTTTTTATAGTATGTTAGTAACGTTGAATGAGGTCAGGGAGGTAAACATGATGACGTTATAAAATACATAACTGTTCTCCAGTTATGTCGTTGATGATTGAATATGAAGGGTACTCTTTAAGATAAATTCGTTATAAGGCTTCTTGTAATAGTGTTTCAGTGTGTTTAAACGTAAATATACGTCTTGAAATATTGATCAATATAACACCTAGCATGTCATAGTTATATTCAATGTATCACCACTCGTCGAAAAACAACATGAAATAAAGAGAGACAATCAGTACACACCATTTGCTATTTATGATTTTGCAAATCCGGTTGTTGTTCGCGTTAATTCTAATTTTATTAACAACCAAGATACCTATTTCTTTGCAGTATTGACCTTTCTTGCCGAGAGGACAATTGCTGCACCAAGCGTTATGGCAATACCCATCGCACCCGTGATAGCAGTCTGTGAAAAGAAATGTTATAAAGCTGTTTACAATTCGTTAATATAAACCACGGAGTGCTTCAAGACACTAATATGGTGAAAACGTATACAGAAACAAATGAGGGAAGTAGTCTTACAACAAAGGCATTTATGTATTTAGCATAGGCCACTATTTTGTGCGAACTGGTTGTGAATATAAATCAAATTGAAATGGAAAAGTAAATTGAGAAAATAATGATTAAACCATACTTTTTTAAATTATGCAAATGTTATGGATCGATGACAATATTTAATAATCGTTTGATAGGCAAGTATAATAATAACATAATGTGAACTTTTAGCTGAAAATAATGAGATATGCAAAGTACGCGACACAAAGTTCGGGTAGTGGTAAACAAATACACTGTGCAGCTAATATAGATAGCTTTACGAGTGAGAACATAAAATTGTCGTTGTAACAATATCTAAAGAATGACCGAACAGATCTACATGTTGAACTAAGACACGTCACAGAGTAAGGATGAAAGAAACACAAAAGGCGTGTTTCTTCAATCTGTACATAAACACACAAAAATATCTTACTGTCCGGTTTTCCTCCTCGTTTAACAAGTTTGTGTTTCTTTCCCTGCTCCCCCTCTACGAACTCTGATAATAAGTACAATTATGAGCCCAGGTGGTAGCATGGAAATGAGTATACATTACTTGTAATTTAATTCGATTTTATGATAACAAAATTACTGTTATTATCTCAATGTATATGTAAGGTATGGATCAACGAAAAAAAAAATACCTATATAGCAAAAACCATATAAAAAATATGAAAGGGAAAGTTAACAGTTTGGCAAATTAAAAAATTTCAGAAAAAAGTTATAAATTTAACTAGTAATATCTTTAAAAAAAAACGGTACGTTCTGTTCTGTTCTGGTGAAAGATAATCAGTTATGTCGATGAGATGAAAGAGGCAGTACTAAGTTGAATCACATCCACATAAATAACGGGGTATTGCGCCAGATTTCGTGGCTTGTTTCGCATTATTAGATACGTTTGATCATAAATCTATAGTTTAGATTAGATTAGAGAGCCCGCTCATTCGTGACAGTTTTCTATAGGCATCATGATTGTTTTTTAAATAAATAAGTATTTTTTCAGTGAAGTGCAGCCGCGCGTTTGTAATATGAAGTCCCCACATTGATCCGACATTTTTCTAACCGTTCAATTGCGCGGTTGAACGTTACTGAAAAAAATACTTACTTGTTTAAAAAAATCATTATACCTATAGAATATTGTCGCGAATGAGCGGGCTCTCCACTTTATCCCATTAAAAATGATGAAATATTTAAAAAGACATCCTTAAAAATGTTATCGGGTCGCGCTTTATTCTCCCAACACAGACCTTAAAAAGTCACGCGGTATAGGCACCGTGATTAATATACGCCGAATATATTGATTTAAGATATTTCTGGTCAAACAATAATTCATTATATAAATCTGACCTTGATACCTTGAGAGATTGAATGCAATATATTTAAAAAGAGGTCACGATTCCACTGCTGGAACGGCGGCTTGTTTGAAACTTAATATTTTATTATGTTTAAAGGTCAATTAAGAAAACAATTAAAAATAATTAAGTAAAAAATCAGAATAGAGAACAAAAATACTTATATGATATAAAATACAGAAGTGCACATAATGCAATATCGTAATAATTAATTAATATAAGAATATAGGTTTTAAGTATAAACGCCCCGGTGGTGGTATGTGCCAAATATAACGAAATATATGGATTTGTTGAGTTGAGAATTGAGTGTGAAACTGTTGTATCCCTTCAGCCTTTTTATTGGAGATGAAAAAAGTTAAGCGTTGAAAAATAAAATTAAATAAAAAAAAACTTACGCCACACGACGACAAGTAAAGCTAAACCATAAAGAAATGTTGGCGACACCATTATTTTTGTATTTAAATGTCCATATTTTAATTCACTTAAAGCTAATACCTAATCACATCTAAAATCAAATGTGTATGCCGACCTATTCAGACGGAAAATCGACAACTTAAAGTGATTGAATGCAGAATCAATAACAGCGTAAAAATAGCAAACAGGAAGAGGAAGAGACTTCAATAGTTTAAAATTAAAGGGGTAATACCAATTAAAAGCCTAGCACAACTGAAGAATGGATTTACATAGGCAAATATGTCAACACAAAAAATATGTGTTTGCATATGAAATCAAAGCTCGGAACGGATGCATAAATGCAACGTAGTTTAGACAACTCCAAACATCACCAAGAAAAATTAAATAATAAACGTTCTTGTTTAAAAAACTGATAATACTCCAATTTTATGTTTATTTACAGTCGATTGGTGTAAAGCGGATTTTAGTAAGTAACGGATAGGTTAAAAGTTGTTTGCAAAATACTTTAATTTATGTTAAGATTTATAGTTTTCTATGAATTGAATATAAAAAGCCTATCATTGTTCAGTCGATTCATGTTTTTGTTGACTTTTGTCAATGTTTACAACTGTTTCTTTTTTCGAAAGCAAAACAAGGTCATGTTATGTACGCACCGTATTTGTGACGAAAGGAAAAGTGCAGACGTATTGTTTCTTGAAATTTTGCAGATTTTGTTTGGTAAACATAATGTTCATCGATGTAATATTTAAGTAAAGTGTGTCCTTTACAAAAGTAAGAATGCTCAGAAACCAAATGTATGCGTACCATATAAAATAAGCATGAAAGCTTCAACTCGTGATTTAGTTTTATAACGGACATGTGCATGGTGACCCATATTCAGGAATGTGTGGATTGTCTCAAACTACATATACACTCAATTGAAGTTGTCCAATACACAGGTGGTTAGCGTGTGTCTATGATATTAATAAGTAAAAACATCGTTTTGAATGAAAAATAATAAAATCAAAACGAAAAATCGATTTCTCTGAAATAACTAGTTTCACTATCAAATATAACTCAAGTTATTTACCGGAAACCGTTTTTCTTTATAAAATAAGTGACCCTGAAGTTGACCTGACAGGAGTCGAATGCAATCCCAAGATAGGTCTTTATACAAGGTCCAAATACAAGTTTAACGCTAAATCTCCATGGAAGCAGTTATGATTCCAGATTGGCCCATGCGAACTAATTTTGTTGACCGGAAACCACTTGTTTTGTTCTAGGTCGCCGTTGCGTAGGTGTAGTCTGGTCCTACCTAGAACACGGACTCGAGAGCATTCCAATAAACCAAAGGCTTAAAATGAATTCGGGCTAATATGAATAAATAGGTTTTAACTTACTTCGTTCAAAGCCTGGTTAAAATAGTAAACATGCCAGGTTGAATACCGACTGACACGTTATCATCTTATACGATGTGCTTGAGTTTTGGTCTTTGCACTAGTCCTTAGAAATAAGCATACTCACAAGGCTTGTGTAAATGGCTGATTGTTAATTATTATTAACAGTTGGTGTTATATCAATTACGTAGGCATTAAAATCATAGATAAATATTTAAAAAACTGCGTTAACATGTAAGGAACATATATTCATATAATATAATGTTTAGGTCATAATTCAACACAACGATAATTCTTTAATGTGGGAATCCCCTACTTTAACCATTTGGCTATCGATCATCAAGTTTTTTCTTCACAGGTCACCGTTCAACTGAACCGTAATATACCCGTGAATGAAATGTAATCCTATTCAGCACGGGTCTACATTGTCTACAATGGAAACAGGTCTACATTGTGATCCAATAAAATGCCAGGATTGTTTCCTTCACGTGAAGCGCTTAATTATTAAGAGCATGGACGTAAAGCGTGCTATTTCTTTGCGTTGATAGGTTGATTTCAATAGTGCTTTTGCATATGCTGTCGATAACATTGCCATATTTGTAAACACTATACACATGCTCCAGTGATGTTATATTTTCCCGACCTAATTAGTTTTATAATTATAAAATTAATTCAAATGTATGTTATAGTCTAAGTAAGCTGTTGATGTATATGATACAGTTGTTATGATAACACGCGCTCCTCACCCGGGCTCGATCCCTGCTACCGGTGCATGAGAGATTTGTTGGTGGACTCCCTACCGGACAAGGTCGGGTTACCTCCCGGTACTCCGGCTTACCCCCACAGCACACGACCACATTAAAATTAAATATATTTCATGAAAAAATACATATCTGGAAATAGCAGCTTAATTCAAAATTTATCACACC
Organism: Dreissena rostriformis; assembly: GCA_007657795.1. NCBI lineage: Eukaryota > Metazoa > Mollusca > Bivalvia > Myida > Dreissenidae > Dreissena > Dreissena rostriformis. The sequence continues at coordinate 115,695 of VMBQ01002097.1, read as the reverse complement.
GTTTGAGAGTCCATTGAGTTAATAAGTTTGCAGTGCGGGACACACACCGCGTTCTCAAAAAATGCTGACTCAGGCGCGGAAGGACCTATTAAACCTCGAAATCCACACACACACACATTAACTTTCTTTAAAAAAAAATATGAAAGAGGTGTACATTGATTCAAACAGTTATTCAAAATAATCATCTCAATGGCGAGCTTATTCATGACGGATATTTCGTGAAAAGCCCTTTTACGTAAGAGCTGTGTTTGTAATTTGAACGTTAGCTCCCACTATATTTAAAAAGCGGGTTATAAAAAGCGTGCTTTCCGATAATCTAATCACAGATCTATCTTTTTAGAATAAAATAACGATTTGGTCATATTTTACTGCACATGTACTGAGTATTCTTGAAAGAAAATGATATTCGACCTTCCTACCATCCACTTTTCCTCGAAGGTCTCATACTGAAAGTAAACAAAAGATGTGTGCAAGGTTTTCCCTTAAATATTTATTTCTGCCGCCTTTGTTCTTGAAACAAAACACCAAAAGAGCACGAACACCGTAGAACGAATGGGTGCATGTAAAAGAGGTATAGATATAAACAACTAATTACTTACAAAAAAAGGACGCCCCGTCATCAGTTACACATAACTGAAATCTGGTTCGTCGTTTCCGAAAAACTTGCTCGGATATAAATGAATTAATTTAAATTACTAAATAAATTGCTTACTTATTTCAGAAATCGTCCATAAAATTATCTTATTAATGTGTTGTTGTTGTTTTTGACGCGGAACGTCCTTGTGGCATGCACATCATCTCTGATTTATGAAGCCCCATTAACACTCAAAACCATCGAATATTTCGTAAAATAAAGTTAACCCATAAAAATGCAATGTTCCTAATAGCAGTAGCCAAAATTTCAACGACAGATGTGGTCTGTAAAAAAAGATTTAACGAGATACAAAATGCTCGTTTTTTATTGTGTGTGGCACAAAATATTCCATTTTAATTTCTCGCAACGATATCCATCCATACGACACACGAACACTAACATGGTACATTAACATGTGTTGAATATATTGTTCAAAAAAATAAATTAAAGAGCAATTTGTATCTTGTTAAATCTGTGTTACCAGACCACATCTAGCGTTGAAATTTTGGCTATTGCACTGGAACACTGATGTTTTATGGGTTCACTTTATTTTACGAAATATTCGTTGGTTTTGAGTGTTAATGGGGCTTTAAGGGAAGCTTCATAAATCAGAGATGTTGTGCATGCCACAAGGACGTTCCGCGTCAATGGGGCTTTAAAGTTTCAATGAGACGGATGGACAAATAGTCGGCAAAAATTACAAACATTTAAAGCAGCGACTTGACTTCATGCTTCCCCGAAATATATTCGGAGTACAAGAATAGGTTTGGCTAATGGTTTGGTTTATTCTTTGGATGAACGAGAAGTTTATCGTTTCCAAAAAAAAACATGTGTCATTTTTAATGCAATTTTATGCATAACGATTATAGAATCTATTTTATAATCTTGTTTGCTGAAAGTTATGCAACGGATCCGAAAAACAGTTCGAGCAGTGCTTTTGCGATGTAATTGTTTATGCCAATTTACTAACTTGAAGTTAACTCAATAGATTATTTTTATTAAAACAAGTTTATATTGCAAAATTTGTGTAAATTTAAAAAACTTTATTTGGTAATAAGAGAACATTCATAACAAAAACTGCACAAAGTACAATATATAAACAATAGTCATCAATCTCTCATGGTCTCAACAAGAGGGCCATGATGACCCTAAAGCGCTAACCTGAGTTCAAGATAAACCAATTATCAAACACTTGATCTGGAGACCTATTTTTACTATGCTTAACCCATCTTTAAAAATGGCCTTGATATCGAAACCAATAGATTGCTAACAAAGATTTTCTAAGATTTGGCCTTATGACCTAGTTTTGGAACACATGTGACCCAGATTAAAGCTCAACCTAGATATTGCCTAGATAAACATTCTGACCAAGTTTCATCAAGATTGAGTCATAAATAAGGACTCTACCCTGGTAACATGATAACAAGGTTTTTCTAATTTGACCTCATGACCTAGTTTTTGGACGCATGTGACCCATATTTGAGGTCAGAATAAATATTGTCCAAATAAACATTCTGACCAAGTATCATCAAGATTGAGGCATAAATAAGGACTCTACCCTGGAAACATGGAAACAAGGTTTTTTTATAATTTGACCTGGTAACCTAGTTTTTTGACGCACGATACCCAGATTCAAACACGGCCTACATATTGTCGGGAATAATAATCTGACTTAGTTTCATTAAGATTGGATGAAAAATATGGCCTCTAGAGTGGTAGCTAAAATAGGACGACTTACAACATACGAAGGAAAACTCACACCGCCTGACATAGATTGGCCACAATAGCTCACCATGAGCACTTCATATTCAAGCGAGCTAAAAACATAATCTTAAAAAGACTTTTTCAAACAAAAAAATTCAAGTGATTAAAATTCAAACAAAAAAATATAATATCATTTTCTTGTTTAACATCAGATGGATAGTCAAATAGACAGGTATTGAAAATGTACACACGCACACAAATCAAACTACAAATGTAATTGTCTTTTGCATTTGTTGTAAATGTAAATAAAGCACGGGAAATTACTTGGTAATTAAATATAACATTGGTAATTTTTCTTTTCTGAACAAACTGGAATGTGGGCAGGCCAAGATGTATCAAAACTGGTAAGCATAGATAGATCTTTGGATCAGGATACAGTCTAGATAATTCTGACAGCTATAGCATTCAGTTTTAGTTGTTTAACTGTTTAATGTTCAATTCATATCATATGCAGTTGCATAACGATTGTATTTGAATAACCATTAAATCACAGGCTGGACTTCACAGATTATGCTTTTGAACAATAAATAGACACATACATGTCAGACCTCAACTTTCTCACAGTGGTTTCCAGAAACTCGTACACAACTCTAGCATTCAAGGTGAGATAAACGAAAGACAACTCGGCTCTACTAGCTTTTTCAAGTCTCGCCACGACCTCCCGCCGTCACTATGAGAATTTAGGAATTATTACACTGAAAGGATGTGGGCATCAAAACACAGAGCTAAGGTAGGAGTCAACATCAACTGGCGACCTCGTGAATAATGTCCTGGAAATAAAATAAAAAACAGCAAATGAAATGTTTTAATTAGAATAGATTTTTTTTTCAGCAAATCATTACTAATAGATGCAATGCAATTCTACTGGTTACATAAAAATTAAATAAACCTGCTTAAGAACTTCATTGTTATTGCCCAGTATGAATCTCAAATGCGAACTGTGATAAGACATATATGCTAATTCCTTTATAAATTGATATTAAAGTAGAACAACTAGGAAAAAACAATAAAAATACAAACATGACAGACTCTGTCAGACCTGTCCAGACAATCAGATAAATCTGACAAAAGTTACATGTACCATGTCTGACAAACATATGGACACTGTCAGACATTTTGTCTGACATGAAATGTGAGCAGCTCACAGTAGCAAGCACACATTTCATACGATATGAGCCTCGTCCTGAAAATAAAATGAGCTTGATGCATGCGCGTAAAGTGTTGTCCCAGATAAGCCTGTGCAGTCGGCACAGGCTTATCTAGGACAACACTTTCCAATTAAACTGGTTTTCCGCTAAGAAAAGCCTTCCTTTAAACCAAAAATATCTTAAAAGCGGAAAGTGTCATTCCTTATTAGCCAGCGCGGATGGCACACGCTGATCTGGGAAGCCACTTTACGCACATGCATTAAGCCCAGTTTTCCCAGAACAAGGCTTATATGAACAAATGTCTGACAAGATTCAAACCTTATAAGACAATGCGTCTGAGGGTCCATAATATTTGGGGTGCATGACAATGTTGTACCTTGTGTTTCATCCAGGACAGAATGCAATTCCAGATGAGGGTGATGAACGCACAATAGACCACTCGATACTGAGGGCCCAGGTAAGAGAAGTTCAAAAACTGGGCAGGTGGCCACACACACCAGTCAATCTGCAAGATGGGAATTATGGGGTTTCTGCTAAGATATCAAGACATGAATGAATTGCAATATGAATATGATACATAATGAATAACAAAAGCAACAATTTGATTCAAAAGCACAGTGATTTAGAAATTCAAAGATTGAATTATAATAATTTGATAAAAACAGATTTAATCCTTTGTAGGTATTGTGCTCTACAGTGCCGGATTAAGCACGTGGAGGCCCACAGGCAGTGAAACTTTTGGGACCCACGACCCAGGCACCTAGTCGTCCTAGTGCCTACTAGAAGTGCCCAGTCGATTTATCTCGTTTAAACTAGCCTACCATTGCAAAGGCTGGCAAGACAATAAATGTGACAATGTCAAATTGGCTTTATGAAGTCATTAGATTAGGCTAAGTAAGTTAATAACAAAGTTTATTTGTCATGGTCTCATGGGGCCCCTAAAAGATGACGGGCCCATAGGTAGTTGCCTACACGGCCTTATGGGTAATCCGGGACTGGTGATCTACAGAATGAGCAATTTAACCAAGTCGTGAGCATTCAGATTTACACACTCAACTGAATACTGAGAAACAAGATTGGTGATCTACAGACAGAATAATAAGCATTTTGTAAAGACCTAATACAAATATTTGTGATCTTTAAACTGAATTATATGCATTTTAATCTACATATTAAATAATAAACATTGTAATCTACAGACTGATTAATAAGTATCGTGATCTTCAGATTGAATCAAAGGAATTGTGATCTACAGACTTAATCATAAGAATTGTGATCTTCAAACTAAATAATAAGAATTCTTATCTACAGATAACTAATAAAAGTAATAAGAATTGTGATCTACAAACTGGATTATAAGAATATTTACCTATAGAATGGATAATAAGAATTATATACAGACTGAATCATAAAAGTTGTCATCTACAGACTGAAATATAAGAATTGTTATCTACAGACTGACGAATAAGCATTTTGATCTAGTATTATAATAAAAGTATTGTGATCTACACAAGCAATCACAAGCAGGGCAACAGAATAAAGAACTGTTTTATAACGTAACATACCATATATACTATGAGGAACTTTGATTTAACTTCATCCACTCCATGCTTTACTGTCTTTCCTTCCAGCAAATTCATGCCTTCAATAGTAAAATGTTATACACTAAAACAATGAAATGATACAACTTTACACAAATATTATTTGTAATTCATGCTTTAGTATGGGCTAAGATCGACTCTCTTCATTGTGCCTAATTTTTTTTCACCAGGAAATTGACATCGACATCAAGCAGGTTGTGAGAGAATTCGCTAGGAAGAATCCCAGGACGATGGCACTTCCTGACCTGATGTCGCAGTTGTAGATAAGTGTGATAGTTTATCTGTGTTGATGATGGTGAAAGTGAAAATGGGTAGTAGATGATAAACATTTTATTACAAATTTACTTTAAAACTGTATAGGATTATTAGGAGGTTTGAATACAAAGATAAGATACTATTTTGGTTATATGTCAGTCATACTTTATGATACTTTTAAATTTTCTTTATAAATGTTTTTGATTTTCAAAGGATGCTTTCCTTTTTCATCAAACATCTTACATTTCTGAAATTAAAGCTTTAAACATTGGTGTGAATTTCACACCAATGTTTAAAGCTTTAGATTTCAGAAAGTTGGTGATATACTTGTTATATTCCATAAATTTATATCAAAAAATAAGTTTTATATAAGCATTAAAATTCACCTTGCAAAGTGCCTAATTTAAAAATAATAATTTGGGATGGGAGACTCCTCCCCCACCCTCCCAGGTTGGGCCCCCAGTCAAAAAATCCTGCGTATGGCCCTGACCTTATCTTGAGAACTTAATAAATAAAAGCAATATAAAACGTTCTGCTTCAAGTTGGCATTCCACTCAATGGCATATGAAACACAAAATAATTATCCTGCATAATAATTACAATCTTACCCATGAAAAATGCTGAGCAAAAGATAGGCCCAGCCACAGCTTGGTCCACCACAATTTTCTTGGCTACAGTTGCCAAGTTGGTGGCAGGCAAGTATCCATCCAGTATCTTGTACCAGACGTGCGACATGGGTCCATACAAAAATCCCATGGACATCATACGCCCTGAAAATGGGAAGACAGGACAAGAGCATCAACATTGAGGGTCAATGATAACAAAAAGAAAACTATCCTTATTATAATCATCATCACCAATAATAGCAGCACAAAAACAACATCATAAACAAAAAAGTCTTAAAAACTTTATGGCTTCAAATTCATTAAGAAAATGTAGCCAGTAAAGCACAAACTTATCTTTACAAATTTCCGTGGGATTCTATAGTGATTATAAAGTATAAAAAAAAAACTGCTCATCTTTTGTTATTCACTAATTGATTAATTGTGTTGCATAAATGTTTAACTATCAGTGGTCCTAATCACCAACTTTATCAAATACTTAGATGCCAGAAAGTACCATTCTCCATCTATAAGTATTCAAGTTGCATGATTCATATGGGATATTTGTTCAAACCTGTAGATAATCTGTATTTGATGTTTATAGTTATACATCGATTCACTGACTCACCAGTTCTATGGAAATCATATTTCGCATCTTTGTGGTCCAGCCTCTCTATATTCTGAACGATGTAGTCCCCTAGACCAAGCAATGCGCAGGTGGTGGCTGTATTTGTCGCCAGTATATATTTAGAGAACAGTTTCTTGGTGAATTCTTGAAATTTCGACATTGCAAATACCAGTGTGATCAACAAATATACACGCTACGCCAAAACGTTCCACTGGAAAGTTGTTTCAAAATCATGTTGATTTTTTTCGTTATTTGGTTCGAATCTTAGTAAAATTAGGCCTAATAAACATTGTTCACATACATCCGACTGTTGAATAAATGAATGACGATTGACGTCATGTGCCACATGTTTACACTTGATTATTTTTTTAAACAAATGCGATTTCCAGATTTATTTTGAATGGAACAGTTTAAAGCCTGTGCACTAATGATTTCTAACTTAAATTGTTGATCAGCCTGTGACTATGGAAAGCTTGATAACAGCTATATTTAACACACTTTCGAAAAAAACACCAAGGTCAAAATCACTGATTCAGTATTTGACAGCTTCCGCCATATTGAAGAGTATCACAATCGGGTGCCGGTCAACTCGTACCTAAGTCAACTCGCACGGTAGTCAACTCGCACGTTTTTTGGTCAACTCGCATGGCATTTCTGGTCAACTCGCACTTTTCGAAGTCAACTCGCACGCCTCGAAAAAATATATAGAAAAAGATGAAGGATGTAATATGATCAGTAGTTTATAAGAAGTTTATAAGTAAAAATAATAATAATTATGTCCTTTTTAATAATCTGAATATACGGTTGTCACATTTAATGGCTCTTTTACACTTGAGGTCGGTGTTTTTCACGGGTTATATGAATGTTTGTAATAGGTGTGAAAGGTCTTATATACAACTAACAATTATTAAAATGGCAAAGCATTAATCAATTAAACTAAATTGGTATGATAATTAATCAGTGATACTTTAATGTTTGTCACAAAACGGAGAATGTTAATTTAGCTTGTAATTAAAATGTTTTACTTTTATAATCAGGTGTAAGTTAAATTAAAGAAAATTAAAACGAAAATTAGGTGATGTTTGTTGAATGCGGTTATTTCATAATAGATCAAAGTTTCTTAGTTATGTATATAAATCGACTAAATTAAGAATAGGTTATCATTATCAACATATATGTGCTACGGAATACATACGTATAGTGAATTCATGCGTTTTTTTTGTGATGGATTATCCGTGTATATTGTGTTAAAGGAATGTGGGTCCAAGGCAGCAAGCAATTGAATGCGATAGTTGCCAAAAATGGCAACACCGAACATGCGAAACCGGTAAGTACCATTCATATCATTATATACTATAATATTTCAAACAAGTGGAAAGTGATACTCATTTTCTATAGCGTGTCCGTTGCAAAACTTACATTTTCTATTTTCGCGTATTATGTTATTATAACGACCTCTTTAGATTTCTAATTAATGTGAAGATAATCGAAATCGTGTTAGTGGTGTGTTGTATTTCTTATTTCTGATTGGTCATAAAGTCAAGTAGTTATCTCAATATACCAGCTTTTCTCAATATACCAGCTTTGCTTGAAGTTATTTAATAAACGTTGTTTATTTGTATTGTAATGTAGATGAATGTTTGTTTTTGTGATACTGTTATCACTCGATCCAAGTATTTTTAACCAATATCGGAATATATGTAATTTGCAATTATTAATTCAAATACGTTTAATTGTTCGCGTGTTGATTTATAATAGTGGAAAGTATTTAATTTGTATTCTAATTTCTATTTAATTGTTATAAACTTTGTATAAGCTTATATTTTTTACCTTTAATGAGCTATGAAAAATATTGAAAACAGCTGTCACCTAATCAGTAACAATACCCTATTTCTCACCACTAAAATTACAATAAACAGATAATCTGTCAGTCATTCAGAGCTGATGAGGGTACTGATTATCGAGGAGTAGATAAGGCTATTACTGATAGGGGTTGTCTAGAGATAAGGCTGTAGTATGGAATACTTAAATACATATTTTATATGATACTAAGCTAAGCTATACGTATTTGTACTCACGTTGACATTATTGTCATACTTTTTTTTCCTATAATTGTGTGCGCAATAAGTTTTCCATACGTAACGGGATCTTCATTAATTGTTTAACTTCTTAATAATTAATAGTTATTAATAAATATGTGCATGCATTATTTATTTGTTTATTAATTCCATTTTCTATTTATTATTTGTTCATGTATTAAATATTTCTACAACTTCATAAATTACAAGCATGATTTGAACTTCCAAATGGAAAATGTGTTTACAAAATGAGTATTGCTTTGAGAAATCGGGTCTTAACGCAAGTGCGTAAACTTCTATTAATTTGATATATTGTTACCCGAAAATAAGATGCACAATTCCGGACATAAAATTAAGCGTTTCTAACAGTATACAATAAATATTTGAGACTTCGTTAATTGAAATTAAATAAATCTTTGTTAATTATGATTAATTAACTTATTAAATTGAGATAATAAAATATTTCACGAGATTGTAATTTTGATTGGATTACATTATAGGTGTATTACTATTTGTTAATAACGCACAGTGTTGCAAAACCTGCAATGGTTTGAATGTTCATAACAGTTATGGGGGAAAATGTTTTGTCTTTGTAGGCATTACACAAAAACAGTACTTTGCCGCCATTCGCGGTGAAACGGACATAACGTTTGTCTGCAAGCCTTGTTCAACGTCTGCACAGAACGGAACACAGGTGGGATCCGAAGAAGTGGCGGCACTTGGCAATGCGACCGATGTCATGGAGGCAGAAGACAAGCCTGTTAATGAACAGGTATTGTACAACTTTCCATAATTTCTATTCATAGTGTATCGGGACAGTTTGGTATATTTTATTATTTTTACTAGTACTTGTCATACACCTTGCTATGGTGCGCTTCATATGTTTCAGATTTCAACGTCTGCACAGAATGTAACACAGGCGGGTTCCGAAGAAGAGACTGCACTTGGCAATGCGACCGACGTCATGGATACAGAAGACACGCATGTTAATGAACAGGTAGTTTGAAACGTTCCATACTTTCTATTCATTGTGTATCGGGTCAGTTTGGCGACATTTTGGTATATTGTATAAATTTTATATACCTTACTATGGTGCGCTTGATATGTTTCAGATTTCCTTTGTGTCGTCAACTAATGATGTTACTGATGTTTGGGGTTCTACCGCCAGTGACGCCAGTGGAATTTTGGATGAGGATGACATAAGCCGTGTTCGAGATCTTACCCTGGCAGTAAATACTACCTTCCAAGTGTAAAGCTTTGTTAATGTGTGTAAATATTGAAATAAATATTAAAAGAAAAGTATGTAGATGTATGTTTTATTTGTGTACATATTGTAAAGCTATGAAACTCTGTGTAAATATATTGAAATAAATATTAAAATAAAAGTATATAGATGTATGTCTACTTGTGTACATATATAAAGCTTTGATAATGTGTATAAATAATGCAATAAAAATTAAAATATTAGTTAAAAAATATTTTTTTAAAAGTACTTTAAATGTCAGTGTTAATGTGCCGATAACGTTACCATGGTATAAACAATATTTTGTGAAAACATTTTTTTTTTTGTTATTTTGTGAATATTTTTCAATAAAAAGTATTAACTAAACTCTGAAAGTATTACTCATTTGTTTTTATGCATAAATAACTCATTTAGAACCCATTAATACATCAATATTTTGACTACCGTGCGAGTTGACTTAGGTACGAATTAACTTCCGTGCGAGTTGACCAAAAAACGTGCGAGTTGACTACCGTGCGAGTTGACTTAGGTACGAGTTGACTGTAAACCTCACAATCTTCATCCAGAAGAGTTTCAATAAAATCTAGACTGGTACCCGGATCCCGTTTCTTCGTATGAATTGCTAATTCGGTAGCGAGAGTTCAATGTTTATTATATATGTGTATGTGTCCAGGGATGCATAATACATCCCTGATGTGTCGTACTGAAAAAAAAGGGATGAAATACAATACAACACAATGGAAGGATAAATAGTTATTAAGATAATTGTATAAAGTGAAACACCATTGTATCAATAAAGTGGCGTACAGTGCATACAGTAGGATCTCCCACTTTGGTAACAAACGCAACACTTTTTTGACACAGAATACGGTTTTTTGCTCATACTTGAGCTTTGAACATATAGTGTGACATTGATTTTTGTCATTTTCTATCCTTTCTGGCAAGGTATTTTAAATTGTAAGGTATTTTTATGATGCACATTGCCCATGCATGACCATTGTGACCATGACGTTTGAGCTAATATGAAGATATTTATTTATTTATTAACATTCTAGGTCAAACGCATATAACCATATCACAATACATAAATAAAACGTAAAAACATAGTTACACCAATGTCATTCTGAAAGCTGTTATTATCAAATAATATAATATGATAATAGGTGCTACCTAATTTACGGGCAAAAGCNTTGCATAATTTGTATTTTTTTCGTTTGGGCTTTATTTAAACTATGGAACAAAGATGAACAACAATACTCAAAATGACATTGTAAAAGAGCTGAACTTAAAAGTTTTCTAGAATTAAAATCTAAACAGGTTTTGTGTCTGTATAAAAATTTAAGTTTTGCATTTACTTTAGAAATGATGTTATTTACAATAGTATCACCAGAAAGAGTATCAACAATATGAAGGCCCAACTACTTAACCTTTTTAACATTTTTTATGGTATGGCCATTACAATTTACTGGAGACACGTTCAGTTTGCTTACTTTTCGTATTGGCCCAAACATAATATACTCTGTTTTGCAGAGATGTAGTGACAACTTGTTATCCACTAGCCATTCAGAACAACATTCTAAAACATGACCAAGCTTTTGGGATATAAAACATAACCTTTATGACTAAATAAAATTGTACTATCATCAGCGTATAAAATAAGTTTGCATTTTTTGTCTATGCTTATAATCATATCGTTCACGTAACAAAGAAAGAGAAGAGGCCCTAAAATACTGCCTTGTGGCACACCGCACCATCCAGACCCGTACTCTTACCAGCATTCAAATTATTAAGTTCTTTAAAAACAAAATTCTATGTAACATGATGGAGGTGCATTTCCTTGTTATTAGGGTTCATTGTTTTGTAAAAACTGTCCAATGCCACCGACTTTAAGTCATATTTTTGTGTTGCGACTGGAAGTTTTTGTACCCAAAGTGTAGCAATACTGGTAAAAAAAGTCATTAAAAGCACTGCAAACACTAAAAGAATCATGGCAGGTTTCACCATAATAATAGATAATAGCATACCGGACTACTGTTAACTAGTGGGTACCATCTAACAATATATAACTAATTAATTATCATTTATATAAGGCATCAGGTAATAATATAATACAGATCATGCCATATGTGTTCCAAGTAACTTGTTCTTTCCGGTTTGAGTGGCGGGAGATACACAGCCTGTTTCAGCTTCTTGTTTTATCTAAAAATGGTAATTAAGCATGTAAGCGTATGATTATTTTACCATATCAGTTCATGAGACCCATTTGTCCCATTTTGGGCCTCAGGATAAACGTCAAAAATCCATGAAATGTGATCCAGATTACTTAGGGAGTTATCAATACCATAGGCGGATCCAAGGGGGGGGNAATATACCCCCCCCCCTAACCAGAAATCCTGGATCCGCCCCTGAATACAGTTTATTAAATGTTTAATAATCGCTAAAAATATTTATTTGAATTAATAATATTTCCAGAAGCGCCCAAAACGAAGAAAGCAAATGGAAATCTTTATAAATTACATGAAAATAACACTTTCAAGAAAATACAAAAAAAAACGGTCCATATTAATTTATTTTATGTACATGTATATACTATAATCAATATGAACGGGGATTTTTTCTCATTGAACATTAGTATACAGTTATTTCATGGATGCGCGGTGAACAGTAAAAACTGTTGTCCCAAGGTATCAGGGATGACTTTGGAACTGTTGCCCGAGGCCGATACTGTTCACCAAGCATACATGAAACAACTGTTTTATTACCTGATCAAATTTAGCGGGCAACAGTTCAAACTATTGACCGGTCAACAGTTCGAAATATTCACCGGTAACAGTTTAACAAATTGCAACATTACTTTTTCGACGAGGATATAGCAAAAAAAAATAAAAAATTATCATTTATATAAGGCATTAGGTAATAAACAGACATACCAAACACATAAAAGCCAACATTGCACGATGCATCCAATCGACATCGGGGTCGTCGGATACAGTTTGGGGTGAGATAGGTTTCCGGGGGTGGGGGCAAACTGACTGATAACGCTGCTCTCATGTCTGTGTTACTTAATCTATACGGGAAGTATATTGCAATTTTATAAGTGATCACGTGCGTGTCGTTTGATTTCGCCAGTATATATGCGATGGGCGCGTGCACGGAAACTGAAAACAATAGAATGTACGGTTACAAATTTGTCTGTTGTAATTAACTGATGTCAACAGTTCTCCATTCGACCCAAATGTAAATAATAATAAATAAAAGATAGTTCGCGATATGTCATTCCGATGCAGGCCGCAAAACAATGCCGATCTGTTTTGATGCTATGAGTTCAATGTTTATTTACACTTAAATGTTTTGTGAACTCCTCCGGTCCAAGTGTGATATTTGAAGCTCATTAAAACCTGTTTAAACCCCCACTGCTTTGTATTGACCGTTCCCAGACGGTGACCTCAGTTATATTCATTTTTGGTGAGTAAGTCTTGTCTAGTACATTTGTTTTGTGTCTCTTTTGCCATACATAAAGGACCCCATGTTATTGGGTTTTCTACTGATGCTGCAGCTGAAGTTTGCCTTTGTGTATATATTTGCATATGAAACTCGCTCTGTGAAAAGGGGTTAAATTCATGTGCGTAAAGTGTCGTCTCAGATTAGCCACTGTTGTCCGCACATGATAATCAGGGACGACACTATTCGCTTTTATTGTATTTTCGTTTACAGGAAGACTGTTCTTGTCGAAAATCAAGTTAGGGCGGAAAGTATTTCCCTGATTAGACTGTGCGGAATGCACAGGCTTATCTGGGGCGACACTTTACGCACATGCATTAAACCCCATTTTCTCAGAGCGAGGTTCATATTCACTTTACACTGTAATCCAAACTATCGACCAGTCTAGAAATGCTTTTTAAGTTGGTGCTCGGCTTCGTATGTAAACAAAAGCACAGCGCAAACCCAATATAATACATGTAGCAAGTGATACCAGTGCTTATTTACAGTGAGCTAGCATTTTAAGTTCGTGAAACGATCTTGTAAAGGTACGTACTATTTACATTTAACTACGACATTTCTGTGTTTTTTTAGCAGTACGTAGGTGTTAACATTCAACTGAAAGCAATTAACAGCAGCAAAATGTAAATCAACTAAAATGAAGAGTTCCATATTTTAACCGTGCAAGTCTTGTATATACTGCACTGCAGGCATACATGTATAACAGATTCTTGTGACGGGTTTACACTGCTTTCAATTTATAACTGTTATAATAATGAGAACGTTGTAATATAATGTATTTTAAAGTAACAACTTGTTATTAAATGCAAAAGATAATTTAATTTACCATAAACAAGGTTGGTAGTACAGGTTCAATGTCAAAGATAGAAAACAAACTCACGGCCGTTAATCACGGGCGCCACATCTTTTTTGAAATGCATTTTTAAACGAGCCTATGCAATGCTACCGTCGATGTCGCGCTTAGGACAAAACGTGTGTTTTTAGTTGTTCGCTTGCGGACAACTTAGGTTAATACTGCGCGTTGAAAATCGGTTTGCTCTTAACTACGCTAAGAACGATAACCGCCGCATTTGCCGTCTGAAGCAGTACCCCACAATTAAGGTCAAATTCTTCATTCGCGATCGCGTGACAAACATTTTCAATATTCGTTTAATCAGTGCAAGAACAAGTATTTGTTTTTTTTTAGAGTTTTTAATAAAAAACAGACAGACAATTAAAAAATAAACAATTCATTAAAGTGAGTATGCACGATTTTTATATGTGTTAAATTGTAATATATTGATAAAAATATGTTACAATACCACAAAATAGACAAGAAAAATTATACATTGAAGACGAATTTCATAAAATGCATCAAAGACAAATTAGCGCACCGAGCCGATTGTGACGAAGATATATCGTACATATTTTCATACAATTACCGAAGCATCGTCATTTTATAAGGATCGGAGTTAGTGTTCGTGTGTCGTATGAATAGGTATTGTAAGGAAACAAAATTGTGTCTTTGTGTCGTATAAACGAATCTGCACTATAACTAAATTTAGATTCACATCGTACACGCATGATATACATACTGGCGAATTCGACTGTACAGACATTTTCGATTTCAGAATTAAATATCTGGCTAATTTCGCATTTTTTCGACACATGTTCTTCTTAACTTTTATTTTAATTTATATTTAAATATATGTATAATAAGTTTTTTTTTAATTTTTTTATATAAATTCATAAATATTTGACAAAATCGTGCATACTCACTTTAAAACCGAAAATTGTAAGATTGTTTTTTGCCGGAGCTCAACATATACAAGTTCTCCCTCATACGCGTTTCTGATTTTCCACTCTCAATAGGCGTTGGCTTCCGACAACAGCCAAATATTTATCAACCGAGACCGTCAACGTACAATTGCTCGAATAGGATTCTGCAAATTGATACAATTATCTTTGGACGCTATCTCAAGTCATCAAGTAATGAAAAATTATATCTTCCTATTATCTGATTGTCAAGACGGATCTGCATTCTATAGCATCCGCCTCCCATGTCCATAATAGTACATCTCAAGCTGACATTTGACAATATCTGCAAGCTCCAGGATGTTAAGTCCATAATAATAATTAAGACTGCTTTCGTAATAATGTGTATCTAAAGTGTGTTAAAAGTGTTTATTAAATTTAAACTTGAAATAAACGGATATATCTTTGATTTAGACGATGGGATACAATGATGGAGCAAGGCTTGTTACAAGTTGCGACCTATGCCCCAACATCATAAATTTAAGTTGTCAGAAATAGCAAAATATACATAACAAGGAACCGGACTCAACTAACAAAATGATTGGGAACGTGAAGCACGGGAGCTCTTATAACACAATTACCGTAGCAGATATAGGTTATTTTACTGATGAAAATATGGGGTGGTATATGATCACATTATTCACGCTAAAGATTATTAATCATGATTGAGTTAATCTCAAATACATTATGGGTTATGGTGTCCAAATAATCTAGTTTTTTGGAACATCAATAATAATATGATATAACATATACTAATACACATACTGCAATATTGTAGTCATTACTAAATAGGAGAACATACCCTTTAAGAATAAACGCGCCTGTGCTGACAATTTACCAAATATAAAGGGAAACACACAACCTGCTTTGATTTTGAGCCGTGATTGCGGAACTGTTGTATCACTTTAGCCATTCCATC
The DNA here is from genome assembly GCA_007657795.1 of Dreissena rostriformis. Classification (NCBI taxonomy): domain Eukaryota; kingdom Metazoa; phylum Mollusca; class Bivalvia; order Myida; family Dreissenidae; genus Dreissena; species Dreissena rostriformis. The sequence goes on along the minus strand of VMBQ01002097.1, from coordinate 99,528 downwards.
GGGGATAAAATAGTTTCCTGTTTAACATGCAGTTAACATCGTCGCAAAACGCAGTGCTGCATCCCTTAAAGTTTGTATTAGCCCATGCATAATTGGATTTTGTTTAACTCTATACTACACAAATTAGATCGTCAATTAAATTACCTGTTCGTGTAAATAAGATAAAAAATATATTTCACGTTTTCTATTTCGCGCTGTTTTGGTATTTTTAGTTGTTCGCTTGCGGACAACTAAGGTAAGTGGTATGCGTTGCCAGTCAGTTTGCTTTAACTACGGTAAGAACGATAACCACCGAATCTGCCTGTTTATACTTCACCACTGGTACGCTGCAGACAGTGTGTTTATGTAATAAATAGTGTTAAACAGCTTGTGCGACGACATTGGCCAGTTTGTCATTGAAATCTGTCATGTCAGATAAGTGGTGTCATAGATTAGCCTGTGCACACTGATTAGCCTGTGCAATGCGCACAAGCTAATCAAGGACGACACTTTCTGATTTTATGGTGTTTTTCGTTTAAAGAGAGTCTCTGGTACTGGGATGACAATTAATGCATATGCATTAAGCCCTGTTTTCCCAAAATGAAGCTTAAATTATCTTTTCTATTAATGATTTGAAAAAAAAAAGATAAAAGTGATAATAACTTTAAAGTAACCTCGCTGACAAGGCAAATAAACAAAATCACTTTAAAATCAAATTAACAACCAATGAGTTCTAAATTTTTAACTTGTGGCATTTTTAGTAAACATCTAAAAGGGACCTTTTCACAGTTTGTCATTAAATGCTTAATATTGATAAATGTAAACATTGGATCTTAAAAGCTCCATTAAAAAAAAATAAGAATAAAATAAAAGAAACAAAAAAGTTACCCTCAACTGGGCTCGAACCACTAACCACTGAAATAAAAGTCTATCGTTTAGACCACTCGGCCATCCGTGCTCATGCAATGAGATATGTACTTTATACTTTATATAAGCAATCCTCGTAGTATGAAACAATATAACGACAACAACAGAACTCTCCAAATTATTAAATCGTTTAATTTTGTCAATTTACCAAAGAGTGAAAAGGTCCCTTTAATGTCTTCAGACTTGCAAATTGAATGAGTTCAATACACTGTCAGATCTTACATCATGAATAACTTACAGGTTTAGTGGTTGCCTGTTAGCCTGGGGCCAGTAGATTTAAGCACAGAAATCTCAATTTCAAAAGTTGGTTACAATTGGGCTAAAAAAGCAGGGCAACTAGCTTTTTCAGAGCTTGAACAAATCAATCCAATTAAACATAGAATACAAATTGGCGACTGTGGATCAATTAGGCCTAGGAAATGATTCAATTCCGGCTCACAACAAGACATGATGCATTAAAAGTCTGTCATGTCGGCAAAATTGTTGCTCAACAATTTAAAGAAAAAAGATAAAGTATTAGATACACATAACACAACATGTACATGATTCTAGGCTTGTTATTCTTTAGCAAGGCAACCAAAATTGTAAAGATGGTTGCCAGTGCAGCGACCAATTGCGAAAAAAAAGACATATTGTTGCTATTTTGTCTAAGTTATCTCTATAACATAAATACGAGGATAAACAGTACACAAACATCTCGACCTGAACTTTAAGACACACTCTTTATAAATTTGAATGGGTTGTGTTTATTTCAAACTTGCGATATATAAAACTATAACATAATTTTGAAAACTGAGTTGCGTCTAAGATTATGCAAGAGCGAACAACTTCAGTGCCTTCAGCGCTTTGATTTTTTAAATACATGGAGAATACTACTGGGTGAGTAGTTGTGTTTACCCCCATCATAGTTCGGGTTATTTTAAAAATCGGGTAATGTAGTGCGATTCAGCGAAGATAAATTCATCAACAAATGTACAGAAACTTACAATCACAAACCATTTGAAAAGTTCAAACGTGAGGACCTTTATAAGTTGTGACACGGTGGAGTGTTTAAAAGCAAATCGATGTTTCTTGCATGTGTGGCAAGATAATTGTATCCAATTAAATCAATAACGACATCAAACGATTGCTTCCAACATAAACAAGTTGAACTGCATTCACAAACAAATTGCCTTCTTGCCGATCTAATAGATAATTTTTCCAAAAGAGATGGAGCCGATGCCAAGGAGGTGGCGCTAAGAACAGGAGGTAGCGCCAATGCACGATGTATGATTTAACATTCGTATCACAATAATATAAGCATTGGCTCGTTTATAAATGCATCTCAAAAAGAGGTAGCGCCCGTGATTAACGGCCGTGCAAACTAGTAAACGTGATATGTATGGATCACGGGTGGTTAGCGAGTTGCTATGATATTAATTAGTAAAAACTTCATTTTAAATGAAACAAAATCAAATTATAACGAAAAACAACTTCTCTGGAAAAACATCAGAGAAGTAGATTTTTCTTTATAATTTGATAATTTTTCAATTTGGATGATGAGATGTTTGTAAAATCACATATAACGTTATAAGGGTTTGTTTCAATACTTTCGGTTTGACGGAACGGACATATCCAATACATTCGAAGAAAATGATTTTAGGTTCCTATATGGTTTATATAAACGTTCAAGGATAAGCTGCTAGCAGGGGACACAGGCTTATGTCTACTTAGGCAAAAAATTGTTGTTCACTAACATCCCCACAAAAAGTAGGATAGGCTAAGTTTTTCTGTTAACTCTGTGCTAATTTACAGTACACAAGTTATTTATCTTAGTTTAGCTTAGTTTAAACCTATCTATTTTAGCTCGATTGCATTAAAAGTACTTACGTCTTATTTGAAACGCTCGCGAGTCCGTTTCCTGGGCCTAGAACAAGTGCTTGGTGTCTTTGGGGGAGATGTAAAGAACGCTCTTTATTATTATATTTATATGAATAACGCTAGATATTTATCTTTGATGTGCAAAAACATAAATCTCCCGAATATCTTAAAGACTTTTAAATGTGTAAGATAGTTTGTATGTGATAATTAATTTTGCAAATATGATTGAAAGTAGCTCACATGAAAATTCGATGTAGAAACATCCCCCTCAAAAAAAAAGTTGAAATAAATGAGTCTGTAGCAAAATTGAGGATCGATGAGAGCACTCTTCTGCTTTTTAAGGCCTTAAAGAGACTTGTTCGCTGATTTTCTTATATAAAAAAAAAATAAAAAATTTCATTTTGCCAAACTATGAACAAGTCCATTTATATAAGTCGTAGCCCATTGAAACAACCCTTACGTCCAATGCAAGAAATATTGAAAACACGAGTGGACAAGAAGGTAGTTTCTTAGTCTGAGTGTTCAGTATCCTCACAAAGAGGAGTACTGTCTCGAAAGTTTCATTTAACGGATTTAATAACACAATAATGTAAATCAACATAAATTATTTTAACAATATAAAAATATGTTATGTTGAGCGGTATGCCGTGCACGATATGCTAGACCACGTGCGTTTAAGCCGTTATATGTACGTATGCATTAAACATTTGCATGTTGTCTCATCTGTGCAGTGCGACGTCGTGCCAAACATGGGGTCCGTGATCGGCAAAACAATGGAGGAGAATTTCAAGAAACAACAGGAGTTCATGGAGAAAAATCAGGAAATCATGGTAGGTTTTAATTGTATGATTTATATGTACTGTATGTAGGAACACGAGTCTGTATGTATGACAAACGCAGTGGTGCAAGGCTTATGGTTCGAAGTTCTGAGCGTTCTCAGGATCTGTCCAAAGTCATCAAGAACTGGATTTTTTTCCAAGGAACGGAATCGAGAGAGTCTCTATATAAGTCAGTGGCCATTAACTCTTTCAGTGCTGGAACCGAATTTTGAAGGCCTTTGCAAACAGTTTGGATCAAGATGAGACGCCACAGAACGTGAAAGTAAAACAAGAACATGTATTAACGACATATCGTTTTTTACATAAAAAACTTTAGAGACGTGGCATCATAAAGTTAAATGGTCAGATCATCTAAATGCATTATCAGTACATAATATGATAATTCTATTAAATATATCAAACGCCGATTGAAAGGAATTAAAATTGATGCGTACTGTTGCGTATTGTTGAAAAACTTGCGTAAGTTAAGTGCACAGAAGTAGTTAAAATTCTTGATCAGGCTGTGAAGTCCGCAATCAGCACTGACTAATCAAGGGCGGCACTTTTCGCCCACATACGGTGGATCACATATATCCGTGAGGATTGCAGGTATTCCGTAATGGCACATTCCGTCTACTGTGGGTGAATAAGTCTATACGAGACTTCTTCAAAACAGGCATGCCATAGGTTGTCCGATTAGCGCAGTGGTTGGAACACGCGCTTTTCACCAAAGTGACCCGGATTCAATCCCCCGTTCCCCGTGGGGATTCCTCCGGGTATTCCGTCCCTCCAACCAACTATACCACTCCAAATTAAGATGCCTTTCATTAAAACACAAACAGCTTGAAGTTGCAGCCATATTCAAAATTTGTCAAAACTTTTCCCAACATTTGTGGGTCCGGTAAGTTAAATATGTACCCACAGGAGTGCTTGGATACACTCCGGGTTATCACATAATGCAGCATCTGGCGCGGAAGGACCCCATAAACTTCGAAACACACGAAATGCTAGTTCTGTTTCAGCTGGAGCGGCAGATTCAGATGCAGAACCAGATGCGGGAGCGCCAGGCCGCCATGATGGTCGCGCGCTCACGTGACATGCTTAACTGGTGGGGCGCCTTCTACGCCACCGTAGCGTTTTTCGGCACCGTCGGGTATAGGCGGCGGTTTGACGACCTTACATTTTACAGTATCAGTGATCTTTGGTTTTAGAATATTGATTTTATCCTACAGCTAAATGATTTTATAGAACATAATAGGACCCATACAGAGAAGATAAGGTTTATCCCACACCTATGTTTATCCCACACCTAGTCATGTGTGGAGGAAGGTCATATTACTCGGAATCAACTATAAAGTATTCATTTTTAGTAAAATCGAAATCGGATTCAACAAAACAAACAATTTGATACCAAGATGTAATATATTTTAAACACACAATGCAACACAAACAGAAAAAAAAACACATTTTTACAAATACTTAGCGCGCGTGCTCATGACATCGCGATCATTATTAACAAGTCAAACGACAAGTCGTATTCTTTCCCGGTAAAACTGCAGGGATTTTTTCATTATTTCTTTAAAATCGGGGACGTAGAGGTATGATTAACAGAACAAACAGGTTACATTTTTTTAAATTATATTGTAGGATAAATAGAATACCGGGTACTATGTAAGTGTGATTGTGTACTTAAATTTATCCCACTCGTCTCAGAAAGGCTTACAAGGCTCGACAAGCCTCGCCATGTAATCCTTTCTTCACTCGTGGAATAAATGTAAGTACACAATCACACTAACATAGCATTATCTATATGTTTTAATTATATTTTTTAAATCACATCACATGGTTCTCATACATACGTTATAGGCAGATATACACACACATACATACATATAAAGGATCTGACACTAGTTGTCATATCATACCATATTTTATCCCACTTTTACAGCGATTTCGGTTGATTATAGCCCCGTTGATTAAATTTCTGCTATAATACACCGCACGAAATGACGTCATATTTTCGACAAAATGACGTCATAAATCAAGCGAAAATAACAAGTTAAACTTATTTTGTTTAAATAAAAAGGTTTACTGAATGAAAGTGGGATAAATAGAATAATAGGTAAGTGTTGATTATGATCAGGTTTATCATGCTCGGCGCGAAAACGAAAAAACACTCGCCAAGGCTCGTGCTTTTTGTTTTCTAAGCCTCGCATGATAAACCTGATCTATACTCAACACTAACCTATTATTCTCTATTTATTAAACGAGTTCGGGAATTTGGTATGAAAGCGAGCCTTTGGCGAGCTTACTAACGAATTTCCTGGACGAGTTTAATAAAATATGGTATGATATGACAACGAGTGTCAGATCTTTTTGATCACATGCTTTTAAACTAAATAAAATACATCTTAATTGACCAAACAAATGCTGATAGATCTAAAAGTTGTTTACAATCGTGACGTTGTTTCATGTTGAGGACGTCATTTCACCAAAATAAAGCCATGCGATTGGTTAGTTATTGATTCTGTAGCCAATGAAAACGCTTAAAAATGTTGTATTACACGTGTGTAATATAAAAAATACGTAATGTCTGTATTACATTGAAAACAAGGTAGCTATATATAGCATGTGATAAATATAATATATTAAATCGACTAATTTAGAGGGGTACCATATTCGCCTCGCCGAAGTACACAATAATTTCATGTTTGTTCATTTTATTTACCGAAAATGTGTGGTTTAACCTTTATTATATTCAATGCATATCTGATTAATGTAAGTGAGCAACCATACGTTATTTTTTTCAGATTCTTGAAGACGAAGAAACCAACCCCGCTGATTCCCCTTGTTCCGTTTTCGTTCATAGTCGGGTACCAGTATGACCTTGCATACGGGAACAAGATGCAGAGATGTAGAGGTGAGGACATCGTAAAAACGCTCAATATATAAATAATTAATGTTTCCCGTACAGGTGTTCCTTTGTTCAGCAAGACGGTCTACATCGGCGGATATCTGCAATGTTCTAGTAACAGTAAGTGTTACCTACATAGTATCAATGGTTGATATGCGTCGTTCAGCGTTATATTTAAGATGCCGTTTTGGCTCTCGGAAAGGCATAATGATGATAATGCCAGTACCGTTCAAGCCAGCAACCATACGTTTGTTTCATATCTATCCGACGATGACGCTGTCGATCTGTAATTATGAGCGACATATGTGTCGTGTTCTGAGAAAACTGGGCATAATGCATGTGCGTAAAGTGTCATCCCATATTAGCCTGTGCAGTCCGCACAGGCTAATCCGGGACGACACTTTCCGCCTTAACTGGATTTTCGCTAAGAAGAGACATCATTGAAACGAAAAATTCCATAAAAGCGGAAATTGTCGTCCCTGATTAGCCTGTGCACAGGCTAATCTGGGATGACAATTTACGCACAAGCAGTATGCCCAGTTTTCTCAGAACACGACACATATTACCATTGGAGGTTTCCCATAGTCTTTCGGAAATAATAAAACAGTTCATTAAAAAAAATAGTATGCTATTTCATTCACTCGTTGAATCGGGATTTTTCACGAATGCTTCAGGTTTCGTAAAAAACAGCTATTAAAGCGTGTACAACGTTCGGGATAACACCTGCTTCAGACGGTTTGAGTGTCATGCGTACTGTCTGAGACAGTTTCTGGGCGTGTCTGAGCGTAATACAAATGAAAACGGGTATATAATAATTATAGTGGCTTATTGTGCTGGTGGAAGATCGTCAACACGCCAACACGGAAGAACGACACATGTGCCCGCCAGAACGACAAAAGAGTGTCAAAACGACAATTGGCATGTGTCGCACTTTTTGTGGTTCTGGCGTGTTGTCGTGTTAGCGACCTTCAAACCGGCCACCACGCCAGGACGATATGGCAGAAGGCAGCCACTACCGAATATATAATACTATTGAATGTGACAACACACACTGCATATATTGGTCTTCCTGGATCAATCGCATGAATTTACACTGGATATTAGCACCAAAAAAACGCATCGTGATTATATGGTGTTGATTTCGACTGTCTTATAAATCAGGCTTAAATGCATCGGTTCACTTTGAACACTACTTTCAAGTATACGGATCGTAAAACACACACTGCCAGTGTAAGTTGTGCGACGGTTCACTGTCTTCTGACGTTCGACGCATATAGGCTTGCTTTATGTTCATCATACCGGCCAGCTGGTGTTTCCAGCGAATGCCCCGATATGCACCCACAGCAGAAGACCACATGATTATAATAAAAGTTGACGTAAACCCATGCGGAATATAGCAGCAATTATTCAAATTAAGTTCCAACGTTTTACACACTCCGGGTCCTAACAAAATGTAGCACAGGCTAATCTGGGACGACACTTTACGCACATGCATTAAGCCCCGTTTTCCAAGAGCGCTGCTCAATTTTAATTTTGTGTTACAGAGGAGGCTGAACGGGTGATGGCGGAGGAGGGGAGTTACATCGAGCTGCCACGTGGTCTCCCCACCGTCCAGTCCATAGATGCGGCCCGGAACCAGTAGTCCGCATCCGTGACGTCATCTGCGTTTAGTGCTAACGTCACAATTAATTTAGCGTATGGATTCCATGATAAGAGTGAGGTCTATTTAAAGTTGCTATACCACGATACAACATAAAATAAACGGCTTTCAAACCGAAAATAAGTGATGCTATATTTAAGTATTTGAAAGGGATTTGTTCGCACTTTGTCCAATTGACAATTTTCAATAAAAAGTAAAAGATTCAGAGAAGAATGTATACATTTTACGTAAACAAGCAAAATAACACTCATGACTAAGAAATATGTTTAAAAACATATGTTCATTTATTAAAAATCATCAATAATAATTTAGCAAAAACGTGTATTACCGACATAGTGTTTTTTAAGTTCGAAGTAGGGTAAATGGCCTGCGTAGTGCGGTACGATTTCGATCCCCACGGCAGGCAAATATGTTTAATGATTTTCCGTGTTTTTTTTTTTTACTATTCCAAACGTTACAGGTTTATAAGTAAATTAATTAATTGAATTTAAAAAAAAAAACGAAACTCTGTGAGCAAGTCCCTTGAGTATTATACTTCACATTGTTCGTCCCAAACGAATGATATGTAGGGGACGCTTGTCGAAATTATCAGTCCAATTTATAGACAAATGCATTAATTTGACCAAAGAATGGCAAAGTTGTGAGTGTTTCTAACCGAACTATGATCGTTTTTATTGCATCAACTAGTTCTGATTGCCGGTATACTGTTTTTACATTCAATTTTTCTACACGATGCATTTTCAGTTGTTTGTTTTAAACTCGATGAGTTTGTGCCATAGTGTTTATTTTGTACTCAAAATGTTTATTGAATAAACTATTTTGTTTATGCTGACTTTTACATAAATTCACCATATATTATCATGATTTATTTATATTTTTCGTGCTTTTAGTTAACAAACACACATAGTATAACAAGAAGCTGCAACGTACAACTAATTGAAGGTACATGTAATATAAGGATCCGCACCAAATGAAAGTATGCGTACTGGGAATGTCTCCCGGAAGCATTTGAGTTTGGGTACAGGTCACCATACCGGACATGTGGGATTTCCTCCGGGTACTCCGACTTCCCCCTACAACGCAAGACCGCGTCAAAATTTAAAATTTTTCACTAAAAACTAGATGTCATGAAATTGCAGCTTTTATTCAAATTTCGCCATAACTTTCGTCAGTCTAGTAAGTTAATTAGATAGGAGTGCTGGGACACATTCCGGGTCCACACAAAATGAAGTCTCATGCGCGGGGAGACCTCAACAACTTGGAAATACACACTCCTTAGACCTATGCGAATGTCTAGCCCCTCGTGGGTTCTCCACTTAGTTATTTCGTCTACCATAAATAACTTACCCTTATCTATAATATATTTCGCTGTGCTGGCTTGGAGGTGTTTCTTTGCATATTAGTATTGATTATCGAGCTAAGGGTAGCTACTCTTTGACCAAAGCCATTTGCGTTTTGGAGTGTTCTGAATAAAGAAGTCTGAAACTAGGCCTTCAAAACCATAAAATAATAACAGCGCTAAAAGTTGATATAATTCTGAAACTACCACGATAACCCAAAGACGTAGATAACGTAGACGTTATCTACGTCTCTGGATAACCTAATCCGTCAAGGCAGATACCACTAACCAGATGCAATTTAAATTCTACGCCTCGAGGGTGCAACGTGTAACTATTTTATCTTAGACATAAATCAGAAATGTTAAAGACCTAGTTGAATGTCCACCACTGTCCACTCCAGAGGGTATGCCACTCCGCCATACGATCTAAAATCCTTATCTACGTTTTTCCCTATCGCCTTATCAGTGGTTTACAGGTTTATTTCTTCTGTATCTCCGTCTGTGTATAAATGATTACTGCTGATAAGGGTCGCTGCACAGTGACCAAGGCGGTGTGCCAGAACACTAGGATATAATCAGAGGCGAAGTTGTTATACGTCTCTGATATAATGCACGGGCTTGTCAGTAGAACCGTTAGTTGCCCACTGATCCTGCTTCGATTTTACTTGTGGCTCTGACCTGTATCATATGGACCTGATTAATAACGCGACACAATGGCTCATTTCACTTTCGTAACGTTATTCTAATATATGTATTATCGTAGTTGTATGGTAAAATTTTAAGTCAAGGTAAAAAAAGCTGATTTAGATATTTTTCGCCATATTTGAACTGTTGTTTCATTTGCGTTATATCCCCGTTTTAGGCAAAATAATCTGCCAAGTTATTTGCTGATCCATAAATTCATCGCTACAAGCAACTAGCCTATAGGTTCTTACCTGTAAAACTTTAAGTCCTATCTTGACCGTTTTACATGTAAATGTTACATTTACCAATTACCCTTTTTGTGTGCGCTTCGCGCGGTCTCATTTAGATTAACATTTGTGGTGGAAAGTACCGACGTACAATGGAGCAATTTAGACCATTAACATATTCCCTGCACGAGTTCCCTTGAAGACGAACATTTCCAACGGCCAATAACTCGCCGGGAAATCTTCAGACCGTTCTGGCATGCAAATCTGGTAATGATGCTTCAGGTTCATGGGACATCACGCGAAAAAAAGTACCGGACGATGAAAGCAATCGTCGGAGAAATCGAGTTTGAACTGAAAAGGCAATTCAACTAAAAGGCAGTTGCATTAGAATTTGGAGAGAATCACCCGGAACCGAGACGCCTTGAGCCAGCTGGTCGGCGGCCTATGTCCCAGACGGGACCAAAGGGGAACATGAGATCATGAATTCGGGCACTTTAAAAATCCCAGTGAACGTAACGCGAAATCGAATGTTAGAGAACCGTCATAGAACAAATAGGAATACGACCGGTATACCATTAAACAAACGATTATTATCAAGATCTATTAAAAGTGATAATATAATATGAATGCTTTATAAACCTGATTCATTTGTACTTTTTAAAATTATCTATCGACATTATTATTATTATTAACCGATACCAAAAATAGTGCCACATCATATTTGATGTTTAGTGGTGACGTACCGCGGGAAAATTCCATACCGACGACAACATTCGCTAACGATCATTACGCATTGTTTACATTGTATTTTTTTTTAAAGAATGTTTAACGTTTGAAGACATCAATTGCAAATCGTGTTTGAAGGGCTTGTTTTAGGTATATTCTTATCTAAACTGTGGACATGTACATTTAAAATTTGATTACATCGAGGCCTATTTTTATGTCTCTTACGTCATGCGGATGAGTATTTGGGTGATGTTAGGTCAATGTTATTGTGAATGATAATGGCTACTGTGTCTTTCTTTTTGTGCTGAAAAAATTGTCCTGAAACTCATTCTGAAACATGGGGAACTGTTTAAAGGCCCATACTAACGACGATATATCTCTTTTACGGGGACCTGAATCACCGGATGTCCTGGAACAACCAAGCGGACCCCCACCACCGTATCATCACGTATGTTTATTTATGGTGTTCTGTTTATTTTGGTTTTGCATGGCTGGTTTCATTAGCTATATTTTGCGTCTTGACATATATAGTTTATCTAATCTAGTCCATACTTGATAAGATGGCCTTTTATTCTTTGTTGTAATTAGATTGTGCATAAGTCATTTAATAAATCAAGTAAACAGCTGACCTACGTTTGTAGGTCAGTCACTGTCTCCATTGTTTGAAACTGTAAGTGTACTTTCAGACTCGATTTAGACAGTCTGTAACAGCGGATGCACAAAGGAACTGAGTCATAGCTTTTATGAGCTGGCTAAGTAATGTTAAGTCTGTGTTAGTATGTCCTTGAATTAAAATAGACATGTCATTTCAGTTATTTATCCCATGACATCGGCATTCACGTTTTTAAATATCACATGTAAGATGAACAAAGAAGGCAGCTTGACAACCAAGACCATGACAGTATGAGTTGACATTGCGTTATTAGACTAAACTGAAGCACACTTATTGAAAGCCAAAAAAATTAAAAAATAGAATGATATTTATAATAAACATCAAAAGTTATTTATGAATAAGATCTATTCTGATAAACATTAAAAGTTATTTATCAATAAGATTTATTCTGATTAAATAAGAAAGCATTACAATTATTTATAAAGTTTTATTTTCATTTTAATATTATAATTTATTAACTGACTATAGTGGGCTCTGGTGGCATTGGACTTTCATTTCAAAATGTGAAGTTAAAGTAATGTACTCAAAATTTAATTTTATACTGGACATCTAAGATAAATTGGATCACAAAAACATGAACAATGGCTCAAGTTTCCAAAGACTCTTTCAACTTATAAATATATTACTCTTTTTTTTCTTGATCTGTTTTTTTTCTTTTACTAATTGGCATTTGGTTATATTTATTGCACTTTTAGTTATAAAACTAATTTTTAATTTTAACTGAAAATCAAAAAGTCTATGCAAGTAACAGATTGGCAGTTTACCTTGCAGTCTTTAAGTATTTTCTCATACCAAAAAAAGATGTGCATATCTTGCCTTAAAGGTATAAAAGATATTCACATTCATGATATAAAAAAAAAGTTCTTTTCTGTAGTGGTCAGGGTGACACTACTCGGAAGCTTACAAAAAAAGTCTCACAAAAGTATGGGTGTAATTCCAGGAACCCAGTCAGAGGGCTCAGCTGTATTACCCTAGCCCCAACGTGAGTCGCCCTGCCAACCAGCTCACAGAAGAAGAGCAGATCAAGATAGCCAAGCGACTGGGACTTATCAGTCACCTACCTACTGGCATTTATGATGGTTCATCAAAGAAGGGAAAAGAGTAAGTTTTAATTGTTGATATCATATTAACAGTGATTGACCAGTTGCTACCTTTTAATTGTGAATAATAGCGTATGGATTATTTTTTGGTTGCATATTCCAATTAATTTGCTCAGTCTTTGTTTTGTGAAAATTACCAGAGCCTAACATAAAGTTGGAGTGATTTAATTCTATGTGCTTACAACTGGTCAGTTATATATGGCAATAACTCGTTTTTAGGGCTCACTGCTATTTATTGCAACTTCAAAAAACAACAACTGCAAGAACGGTCTTTCAGAAAATTGCTTTAAACTTAAAAGCTTATTCATTATGAAATGGAAGTAAACTATTGTGCCATAATGTGTTTTCAGATGTGCGATCTGTATGTGTGACTTTAACATGGGTGAAAACCTTCGGATTTTACCATGCATGCATTCTTACCACAAAGATTGCATTGACGACTGGATGATGAGATCTTTTACCTGTCCATCTTGCATGGAACCCGTTGATGCCGCGTTGTTAACAACGTATGAAACCAGTTAATCAGCTCAAGTGATAAGTGTGATCTCTACATGTGTATGCCAACATCAGAGGCAAACAATACACTGGAAATGTCATGATACTATTGGCATGGACAATCTGGCTGTCTGGATCATTTTGCCTTCAAATGAGTCTCACTCCAGTATAATATTAAGCGTAAAAATGTTTCTTGCTTATGCAGGATGCTGTGCTAGATAGAAAAAAAACTTACAAAACTGCTTGCAGGATACTTGCAGATAAACATTGCTTGAGTTGGTTTGTAACCATATCTTTTATGTAAATTGCTTTTATGCTAGATCAGTATGAAATAAGATGGTAATTTTTTGAAATTGATAAATGTTTTGCACAAGGAGGGCATTTCTTGTTGAATTCGTGCGTACTAGAATTTCATATTAAGCAACATGATCTGATGGAATACTGCTGGTAACTAACTTACAGTTCAATTCACAGTTTTGTTATACCTGAACCATCGACAGAGAGGTGGTTATCACATGTGTTCACAATCATTGACACTATAAGAAAAAAAGTCTTATTGTCTACAAGCGTAGTGACCTTTAGACTGAATATATTTTCATTTAACTAGAAACTGGTATAAAATATGTGTTCTATGGCGAAAGTTTTATTTAAAAAAAAAACGTAGTATTTTCTGATACAAAACAATTGTCTTTCGTAATTTATAGGCATTTTTATTTTGTTTTAAGTCTGTTGATTAGTTTTTAGATGTTGATCATTTTGGATGACCAGAAAACTTGGTACATTGTCGAAGTTGGGCTTTGAAATCCAGCTGCTGAGTATGATATCATATATTTAAGAGATTGCGTGATTGTATGTGTATTCTTCAGAGTTTTTGTCTGTGTACGCATATTTAATTGAAAATAGTTGTGTTAAAATACATCACAGTAATATCATGCACATTACATTGATATAAGGTAAAATTACTTAACCATTGTGTTTAAAAAAAATATATGGCTTTACGATAAAAATTATTGTTTTCTTTACATTTATTTTTTATTTTTTGAACTTTAGTGAGCAGCAACATTTTTAAAAATGTATTTTAACTAAGATAGGGAGGGCAAATATACTTTTCAGGGGTGTTAGTTCTCTTTCTGTTGAGTGCTTGACATATAGTTCTTAACTTTCATCAATCAGTTAATAATGAAGACCTTTAGTTAACCCAGTAAGGGGTTAGGGTATTTTCCTCCTGTGCGGTTTTTCAAAATCACACCCCTGATTTTTGTATTAAAACAGCCTTATTTAGTAATTAATGAAACACAATAATACTGTTCATTTTTTTTTTATTAATTTTTAGCATTTCATATTTCATACAATATTTTATGAAGACACTTAAAGTTGTTGAATAATATACACATAGTATTTTAGAACTAACAGTGTGTTACAGGTTTGTCCACATAAGTTTATGGAGCAAACAACTTCTTCATTTCTCAAGCTATTAAATTGAAACTTGTAGTATGTCATCTCTATGAAGTGTATGTGTGCAAGTAAACCATTTTCTTGCGCAGTGATCCAATTATGTTTTAGGTACATGTATGTGCTTTTGAACTTAGCCATGTGGCAAAGTGATAGGGGTATTTTTATTCACGTTTGTGACCTTTAGTTCAAGTTATCGTTGTAATAATTATATGCACGTTTTAAATTTCTGTTTTTTCCTTTACTCATGTTACTCTTTTTCTAAAGGTTGTAAATTGTTTTAAAAAAAATTGCTGTAGATTAGCCTGATGATTAAAACTGTGCCTGGATTTATAACTTAAATGATATGTTGTTGTTGTTGAATTTGTCTAGTCACAATGAAAGTTGTTGTTGATATTTTTAAAAGTGATCAAAGTACAGGAAAATTAAAAGCTGCCTGTACTAAGCTACTAATGTTTTCAATGGTTTTGTGTATAAACATATAAAAGTAGAATTTTTAAAGTACATTTGATATACTGACTATAAAGTTATATGTGGTTTCCTAGGGCTTATATTTTCTCCAAGTTGATTTATTTAAACTTCTAAAGAAAATTAATTGAAAACTAGATATTGTTGTATTTTCTGAAATGAGTATTTGTAATCAGTACAATATATTATACACCCGTCCTACACCCATAATGCACCAAATACTGTCACTTCTACTTTGAACATGTTCTTCAATTTCATGAATAGTTTGTGTTGTGCTGTATTCGTTTTATATTGCTATTTCAGGAGCTTTTATTTTACTGCATGCTTTTATGCCTGTGTGTATGTTTGGAAAAATGTTAATCCGGAGTAGAAGTAAATTATTTGCTATCTCTTCAGTCTAATGGTACACAGTATATGGTTGATTTCATTTATGTAAATGAATTTTAAGAAAGGACTGCATGTATACGTATTGTCATATTTATATTTTTGTTATTACTGATTTTTGAGGTTTTAAGTTAAAGTTGCGTTGATGACCTTATTCTGAAAATAAATATACTTCAATATTAGATAAAATATTTATTTACAATTTTTGGCATGTTCTTTTTAGCTCACCTGAGCACAAAGTTCTCATGGTGAGCTTTTGTGATTGCCTTTTGTCAGTCAGCATTGCTTTGTGAACACTTTTCAGGGCACATTTATTGCTGGATCTTCATGAAACTTGCTCGGAACATTTCTTTCAATGATAACTCGGCGGAGTTCAAAACTGGGTCATGTGGGGTCAAAAACTAGGTAAATCGGTCAACATATAGAAAAAGCTTGTAAACACTCTAGAGGACACAATTTGGTCAAAATATTGTTTCCAGTGATATCTCGGCAGAGTGAAAAAAGGGTTCCAGTCAGCTGAAAAACATGGCCGACTGGTGGCGAGGAAGTTTTTCTTATATGCCTATAGTAAAACCTACCAACACTGTAGAGGTCATATTGATTGCCCATTCTCCATGAAAATTGCTCCTAAAATTTGTCCCAATTATATCTCCGCCGCTAGGGGGCGGGCCAGTTTTCCTGATATGCTTTTAATGAACATCTTTTAGTGAAAATTGAACTAACGATACACTTTGTAATGTATGGAGGTGAATAAAAAAAATAATTTTTTTAGTGAAAATAAATTGAATACCTTTCATCAGTATCATGGGAGATTTCAAAGAAACTACAGAGAGTTGTGAGAGAGGTTAAACAATTAACTTAGTGTGAAGCAATTGTGTTTGTGAATACTTTGGAAGTCACTTTTTTGCCCAATCATCATGAAATGTTCTAATGATATCTGGCACGAGTTCAAAAATGGTTCCAGTCCTTCGAAAACAAGGCCACAATGGAGTTGGTCAGTTTTCCTTGTATGCCGTTAAAGGCAACCTATCAGAAACCTTGTGAACAATAATAAAGGTCACATTTATTGCCCAATCTTCATGAAACTTGGTCAGAACATTTGTCCCAATGATATCTAGGTTGAGGTCAAAACTGCGTCGCATGGAATCAAAATTTAGCTTACTCTTTCAAATTAAGGAAAAAACTTCTGAACACTGAAGTAGAAGTCACATTTATTTCCAAATTGTCTTGATATTGGTCAGAACATTTGCCTCAATAGATATTGAGGCTCAAAACTGCATCACAAGGGATAAAAAACTTGGTCACTTGGTCAAATTAAAGAAAAAGGTTGTGAACAATATATAGGCCTCATAGATCTTCATAAAGCTTGGTCAGAACAAACATTTTGTACCAATGGTATTTTTGCTAAGTTCGATACTGGGAACGTGGAATCAAAAACTAGTTTATTAGGTCAAATTTAAAAAAAGCTTGTGAACACTAGATGCCACATTTATTGCCAAATCTTCATGAAACTTGGGGAGAACATTTGTCTTAATGATATCAGAATCTCGATGGCGTTTGTAACTGGGTCATGTGATGTCAAAAACTAGGTCACCTGGTTGAATTAAAGGAAAAGCTTGTTAACACTCTTGAGGCGGCATTTATTGCCCAATCTTAATTAAACTTGGTCTGAACTTTAATTTGTACTAATGAGGGAGATATGATTCCAGTCCAATAAAAAAAAAACATGGCTGCCATTAGCGGGGAGTTTTCATTTTCTGCTACTAACCTATTTGAACACTCTATATATCATATTTGTAACCCACTCATTATGAAACTTGCTAAGTATATTACGAAATTGAGTTGGCATATCTGGATTCAGTTAAAAAATGATCGTGGTTTGTTAAAAAACATGTCTGCCTGGTGTTTGGGCAGTTTAATTGTGTAACCTAGTGAACATTACCTGCTAAGAACAGTCGAGTTCCTTGGGGTCTAAGGTGAGCACCTTTTTTAAAATTTAATTTAATATTTCATAATTCTCTTAACTAAAAAGCTTTTAAATCTATTAGCATGATTGTTTTTGTTTCTTAGGTTTAAGTTGTTGTTTTTGTTGGGTAATTTATTGTTGTTGTTTTCTTTTATTAGTTTTTTTACACACCAAACTATACATAGTTTAGTAAACTTATTTTGTGTGAGCCTATGTGTAAAAGGTCAACCACCACCATTCACCACAGTTCCGTTGGCCACAGAATGGTGCATTTGGATGACGTTTATGTATATCCAGGTTTGAACTGTTATATCTGCCAAACCTTTCTTTATCCGATACAATAGTTCTGAGCCTCGCTTTGTTAAAAGGGGGTTTAATCCATGTGCGTTAAGTGTCATCCCAGATTAGCCTGTGCAGTCCGCACAGGCCAATCGGGGACGACTCTTTCCTCTTTTATGACATTTTTCATTTAAAGAAAGTCTCTTCTAAGCAAAAATCCAGTTTATGCGGAAAGAGCAAACTGCACAGGCTAATCTAGGACGACACTTTACGCACATGCATTAAACCCCCTTTTTATAGAGCTAGCCTCTTATGCTTTATCTTCAACTTCATCCTGCACAAGTATGAAGGGAATGCCATTCAAACTGTTTCTGCCAAATTACATCTCTGGGAAGTCTAGTTCTTCATCATTTGGGACGGTCAATCCAAAAGTGCCACTTTTATCATGCTGGCCTAACATTTGACATGTTTGTGTGCAATGAATAGGATTATTAGATAGTTTTTACTGCTTGTGATTGTGTGTACATGTATAAACTTTCAATTATTGTTTTATCAAAATAAAATGTTACAAATATGTTTATGTATTCAATTATCATTATAACAAAGTGCACACCTAAGCTCAAGGGGTCCAACTGTTGTCAAGATTTGACCTTGTGACCTAGTTTTATACTTCACTTGTAAAATAAAAAAAATCAGACAAAGTTCCATCATAAGATCACAAATTATTCAGACTAAGTTTCACCATAATTATGTCACAGATTATTTAATTGTTTGTAAGATATTTCCCAGATTTAGCCAGGTGGCCTAGTTTTTGTTTACCCTATCTGACCCAAATTCTACCTTGACCTAAATATTATCAAGATATACATTCTAAGTTTGATCAAGATCATAACATTGGCTTCAAATATGGCAAAGCATTTTAAGATAGGACCTGGTGACCTATAGATAGGACCTGGTGACCTATAGATAGGACCTGGTGACCTATAGAAAGGACCTGGTGACCTATAGATAGGACCTGGTGACCTATAGATAGGACCTGAAGACCTATAGATAGGACCTGGTGACCTATAGATAGGACCTGGTGACCTGTAGATAGGACCTGGTGACCTATAGATAGGACCTGGTGACCTATAGATAGGACCTGGTGACCTATAGATAGGACCTGGTGACCTAAAGATAGGACCTGGTGACCTATAGATAGGACCTGGTGACCTATTTTTTTACACTACTTAACCAATATTCGAACATGGCTTTGACCAAGTTTCATCTGAATCAAGTCATAAATGTGTGTTCTACTTGGGTAACACTGTTTTTCCAAGATGTGACTTAGCAACCTTGTTCTTAATGCTGTGGCGCCCCGTTTAAGGTCGCAGTGGCATAGTGAATATGGTGTCCGCCTAGCGACAGGGAGGTCACGGGATCGATCTCCACTGTGGGAACGTTCTTTAGATCTCTCCCATAGACACCAAGTACTGGTTCTAGTCCCAGAAAACGGACTTGAAAGCGTTTCAAATGCGCCTTAGGCTTTTGGTGCAATAGAGCTAAAATAAATAGGTTAAAACTAACCTGGTTCTTGACCCTAATTAACCCAGATGTGAACTTGTAGATAAAGATAAAGTTCCATTAACATAGTCAAAATCAAAATTAGGACCTCGAGTGGTAACCAGCTAAAAGTTGACCACGCATATTGCACGTCACTTAACAAAGACTTACCACAAAAGCTCACCTTGAACATACAATGCCTGCTAAATATTATGTTAAAAATCCAGATTTTCCTTACAGTTATGAATTCCCATTTAATAGCGGGTAAATAATAAATCTGCGTTTATTGGTTCTAGATGCTATATTAGAATTCCAACTACAATGTGGTATTAATGTTCACTCAAGAGCTTATGGTATAGATGGAGTGACTTCGATTGTACATAAATTGCTTACCATTAGATTGCAGAAGAAACACCAGTTATTGCCCATTGTTTCTGAAAAAATGGTGACTTTNCCCCCCCCCACCCAAGAAAGTATGGAAATGCTGGAATCAACATGGACTTCTGTCTGTACACCCTTACTTGTCCAATGCAGTTCTATACATTTCAGTGTACAACAGTCTAAATTGCTTGTATTGTTCCTTATAATATGAAGAGAATGAGCAATTCTTATTATCCTGTATTTAAAACGGCTAAGTTTGTGCCCCATTTTCAGTTAAAAATTTATATTACATGATTGCAACAATGTGATACATATTACGACATGCGGCATTTGTCAATCATCATTACTGTAACAAGCTTGTTTGGTCTAATCAAACTTGTACTACTTGTGTATTCTTATAAGGGTTCGATTAAAGTTGAATATGGGTCAGATGGTACCATAGATACCAGTTTTGTTGTCCTTGTTTAAGGGGTAAAAGTCCATGTTTTATCAACAATTGGCTTTCATTTCCCATAACGAAATAACTTGAATACCTTTTTGACCCAACATTGCAGAGCACAATGGTCTATTCAAGTAATCAGTCCCAAGTTTTGCTACTAAAAATGTGTAAAACTTGTGATTTCATAGATTAAATGATGCCCTATATGATAAGGATAGGATGTGGTAAAGGTAATGTTTGCATGATGTACATCAAGACTAACAAGTGTTTTCAACCATAATCCATTTGTATACCACGTGTCAATTGTCATGTGAAGGAAGTCAGGCAGGCATCAGGTCAAATGATTAGTGATATTCAAAAGCCTCATCGTGATACGAGTCTTAAATAACTAACCCATGAGAGGGAAGCTCAATAGAAACAACCTTTCTCATAGGAAAATATATTCATTGAGGAAAGATTTGAGTCATGAAGCATCTTTTGCGCCTGTAGCATGCCAGGTCAACTTCAGAAAAGACCAGACATGAAAGTGTATTCAATTGAACTATTTAAAGGTAAATTACAGTTTGATATTTGCATGATGTGGGTCATTTTAAAGGCACTAACTATCAGATGTCAGAGCTGGTTTCTTGCTAGTTTTCAGAGAGCGTTTCAATCCATTAAGGCCCTCTTTTTACAAAAAGGGGCTGACAACAAGAGTTCTATATTGATCACGTTATTTATTTTGAATTTTCGCCGTATTCGACAGTATTTCAGGTATACAACAGCGGTCATTTAACCTACTCAGTATTTTCCTGAGAAAGCTGATTTACTAGTACTAAGAGCATAAACTTGTGCCAGTAACTGGCTAATCCTACTGTAATCAAAGGTACATGAAGACTGGCCGTATACATAATTTTATGACCAGTCTCTACACCACTTTTGTTGCCAGGATGATGATCAATCCTTGAATTTGTTGTTCAGGCTCTACTGAGCTAGCTAATCCAGTTCTATAAACAGTCAAATAATGATTTTGAGAATCAGGATTATAAACAAGAGGCCCATGAGGGCCTGAATCGCTCTAATGGCTGGAATGTCAATGGAATGGAAAGTCATCATGCAAGGGAATACTGAAAACACAAATCCTTTCATCCTTGCCAAATGAATTATCAGATGGCTTATATTTTATTTAATTTTAAATTTATAATTGCAACCAATTAAACAACCTACTTAAATGCCTCGGACCAATACAAATTCAAGGGGCGATAATTCTGGACTTTTTACTCTGATGTAACCCATTTTCAATAGGGTTTGAGTCCTTATTAATATAAAGACACTGAACAAGTTTGAAAAGAATCGGATGAAAACTGTGGAGTTTATCGCGCAAAGAAGAAAAAGTCTAACGCACGCACGGACGGACGGACGGTCTAATGTAACCCATTTTCAATAGGGTTCGAGTCCTCATGAATATAAAGACACTGTACAAGTTTTAAAAGAATCGGATAAAAACTGTGGAGTTTATGGCGTAAACAAGAAAAAGTCTACACACGCACGGACGGACGGTCTAATGTAACCCATTTTCAATAGGGTTCGAGTCCTCATTAATATAAAGACACTGAACAAGTTTAAAAAGAATCGGATGAAAACTGTGGAGTTTATCGCGTAAACAAACAAAAGTCTAACGGACGCACACACGGACGGACGGACGGACGGTCTGATGTAACCCATTTTCAATAGGGTTCGAGTCCTCATTAATATAAAGACACTGAACAAGTTTGAAAAGAATCGGATGAAAACTGTGGAGTT
>VMBQ01002097.1:65899-75986 GCA_007657795.1 Dreissena rostriformis | reverse complement strand
AAAAGAATCGGATGAAAACTGTGGAGTTTATCGCGTAAACAAGAAAAAGTCTAACGCACGGACGGACGCACAGACGGATGGTCTGATGTAACCCATTTTCAATAGGGTTCGAGTCCTCATGAATATAAAGCCACTGAACAAGTTTGAAAAGAATCGGATGAAAACTGTGGACTTTATCGCGTAAACAAGAAAAAGTCTAACGGACGCACACACGCACGGACGGACGGACGACGGAAACCACACCTTGACATAAGCTCTTCCGGCCTTCGGCCAGTAGAGCTAAAAATGACAGCGTTATGAAAACAACAACCACGGTCCCTTCTTCATTCAATGTAAAAAAGATGCGATTATATGAATCGCAATTATCAGTGAAATGCAATAACTGCAGTCCTTCCCAAATATCGTCAGTCCTCGGATTTTTCCGATAACAAATTGGAAAATCCGGAAATGATTCTTATATTGCAGGACCTTGTGTCCGGTAATAAAATTACGGCAAAATTTGGAATTCCATAAGCTATTTTCAGAAAAGTTTCAAGGCAAAAGTTAGATTTTTGGGAGAGAATAAACATTGACAAGCATGTGCGTTTTAGTTTCTGTTTTAACGGATTTATTCGTAAGCAAGCAGGGAATAAACGAAATTCATTGTGGCCTTCCCGCGAACTGTCAACAGGAGTTTATAAGGCAATTACATAAACAGAAACAAATATATAATTGAATAATTAACTTGCTCTTAATGGAATAAATGAAGTGAAGCTCTCAGAAGTACATTATTTTATTAAGAGGAAGTTTCATTATTTGTTACTGAAATGTATGAATATTGATATAAAACAGTATATTATTATAATAATATTCAAATATTGTTAAAAAAACACAAATTTTTGTCATTCTTCATTTTTTTCCTTTTTTGGGCCGGAAATGATCAGTCCGGGCCGGCAAAGGATGCATGATTATAGGACCTCCTGGCCGGCAATAAATTATAATTTTGGGAAGGACTGAATAACTGGTACATGTATATGAACGATTTTCACAGTTTGATATTAACTAAATGTGCGCGAAAACAGGCAATTATATCAACTGGCCAATGATTTCACACTTTTAAGACATAAGCATGCTTTATTTTGCATAATGCAGGTGTGAATGTGGAAGTAAGGACAGTGCTACAGACTATTAGAAAGAACATTGCATAATTTGGGCCAAATAAAGCACAACAAAAATTATAATATTTGATCACATGGCATTTAAAACCTACAAAAGCTGTATACCGGTAGTGTTTATAAATAATAATGGTTGAATAAATTTGATAACATCCTTTTATTTTAATGTTTTCTTAGATAAACAGTAATAGTTAATGATTACGAGTCAAATTATACAATGAAGATTAAAATATAGAACAAATTTAGACTTTTACAAATATTTGTTTATACGGGACAGTGATTATACGAATTACGGAGGTCAGGTGACAATTTGTATAATTGCGATTGGACTTATGGACTGACTATCTTCAGAAGAAACTCATAAAAGTACCAAAGGCATTGGCATTCATATATTGCTAAATATCACATTCAAATTTTAGAACAACCAAAATTATACTCAAACACAGAGACTATACAAACGTTTACACAAAATTTATTTTGAACAAATGATTTAATTATGTCTTTTAACATAAAAGGAGCTTGATATTGGGCATAATAAACACATTCATTTTTAGCTGCATCAAATTATGCCTGCACCAGGTCTGAAAGCCATTATAATAGTTGAACAGTAAAAAAATGCAAGCCGAACAATGAAAGAAATGATTTTATCAACTCTCCTCTTATTAAAATGAAATAATGAAGTATTATCTTTCTGGGGAAAACATCTGGCAACAGAGTTTACCGGTAATGTGCTTTGTATTAAAGCAAATGTTTTATTAAATGTCACAAATAAATACTCTCAAGAGTCATCGTCATCAAAACCATGGCTTAAAAGGTAGTTAGCAGCGAGTTCTTCATTTTTTTCACATGCAAAATATGCTTGAATACACAGGCCTTCTGGAAATCCCAGTGCTTTTAACTGAAACAGAATGAAAACTTCTTTAAACACTATAACATGATGTTAAAATAAGACAGCAATTTGAAAATAAGACAGCTCATTGAGAATAAGACAGCACATTGAAAATAAGACAGCACATTGGAAATAAGACAGCAAATTGGAAATAAGACAGCTCATTGACCAAACCTGAAATTCTTCTGCTTATTGAAAATCACATTGGTGATAATATTGGCTGATTTCCAATGACTCTTTAAATATTGTTCAAGTCAATCATAGTATATGTATATCTTTTTGCTTAATGGTTCACTTTTAAGAAAGAACAAGTCCAAAGCAGTTATATGTCAACAAGTAACATTTACCATGAACCAGAACAATAATAAATTTAATAACAAGTCAACAACCACATTAAATACTGGCGGTGCTTTATGTATATGAAAATGTCTCCTCCGCACTTTTTTTTAAAAGTTGTTCTGTTAACCTACCATATCCATAGCCTCATAAATTTTAATATTATCTGGTAACATATTATATCATTAATCTGGTTACCTACTCTGTCTATAGCGCACCTTATCATCACCTCACCCATTTTACCATCATTATGATTACCAAGTCTGTCTAAAGTTTACTTGGTCATTGTCCTATCTTATCTACTCTGTCAATAGCTAAAATCATCATCACTCTGGTAATCTAATCCGTCTATAGCCCACATTATCATCACCTTTCCCAGTGATTTTTTTACAATTTAACTTATGCGAGTCCTAGGATTCGCTGGACTAAAAATCTGTGAGACCAAAACTGGACATGTGCGTCCCAAGTATTGGAAACATTCTATTAATGAAAGTGAATGTTTTCATTTAACAATTTTATTTACACTGACATTGGTTACGCACTTTAAAATGAATAGTATTAGAGTTCTTAGTATACATACAATATTCAGCAACTTATGTTATTGTTAAATTTAATATACCAAATCCACACTTTGGTACCTACCCTGTAAATTGTCTAAATACCTAAACAGTTCATATTACCATAATGTCATATTACCACTAGTTACCTATCATTAGTTATGTCTTTTCTCTGGTTACCCTCCATGTCATTTCTCTGGTTACCTACACATTCCATACCCAGATTATCTACACTGTCTATTGCCTCCTTTTCCTATATGTGACATTGCTCTGGTGATCTCCCTGTCTACAGCCCACATTGTGACTGCTCTGGTTACCTACCCTGTCTATAGCCTCCTTTTCCTCCTGTGTAACGTGTATGACCCCCTCCCCAGGTGTCCGGCCGCCACCCTGTCCACCGGCTACACTCTCCCCACCACCCTGCTCATTCAACATCGAAATAAACTGCTCCTGGTTCTGACTTATCAACTGTAACATGAAACAACCACAATAATGTAATGTTATTCAATAAATAATTCCATAAAGGTACTTTTATTTGTCCCAGGTCTGCTGCATTGGCATTAAGGAATATTGTGAGTGCCAATCAAGCTGAACAATTACATAGAACAGTACCTGTACAAAATCACTTTATTCAATAGTGTTAAACCATTATAATTCATGGGGAATTAAGTTTTGTTGATTTTGTGGGGTTTTACCGATCCATGAATTTAAGATCCAAACGAATACTTATATCCAACGCTTAAATGTTTTAAGAACGAATTACTGTAGGCATGAAAAACATTAATATCCAATGTAATCCACACGCACACATCCTGCAAACATTCTGCGCTTGTTTGGCAATCAAAACAAGGGCTGTTTGTAAAACATGCATGCCCCCATATGGGCTGTCAGTTGTAGTGGTAGCCATTGTGTGAATACATTTTTTGTCACTGTGAACGGTGGTGGTGGTGGTGGTGGTGGTCCCTATGAAGTTTCGTGATCCCAGCCCTAAGCGTTCTTGAGTTATCATCCGGAAACCATTTTACTGCTTCAGGTCACTGTGACCTTGACCTTTGACCTAGTGACCTGAAAATCAATAGGGGTCATCTGCCGGTCATGACCAATGTCCCTATGAAGTTTAGTGATCCCAGGCGTAAGCGTTCTTGAGTTATCATCAGGAAACCATTTTCCTATTTCCAGTCAACTATTTTACTGCTTCAGGTCACTGTGACCTTGACCTTTGACCTAGTGACCTGAAAATCAATAGGGGTCATCTGCCGGTCATGACCAATGTCCCTATGAAGTTTCGTGATCCCAGGCCTAAGCGTTCTTGAGTTATCATCCGGAAACCATTTTACTGCTTCAGGTCACTGTGACCTTGACCTTTGACCTAGTGACCTGAAAATCAATAGGGGTCATCTGCCGGTCATGACCAATGTCCCTATGAAGTTTCATGATCCCAGGCGTAAGCGTTCTTGAGTTATCATCCGGAAACCATTTTCCTATTTCCAGTCACTGTGACCTTGACCTTTGACCTAGTGACCTCAAGATCAATAGGGGTCATCTGCCAGTCATGACCAATGTCCCTATGAAGTTTCATGATCCCAGGCGTAAGCGTTCTTGAGTTATCATCCGGAAACCATTTTCCTATTTCCAGTCAACCATTTTACTGCTTCAGGTCACTGTGACCTTGACCTTTGACCTAGTGACCTGAAAATCAATAGGGGTCATCTGCCGGTCATGACCAATGTCCCTATGAAATTTCATGATCCCAGGCGTAAGCGTTCTCGAGTTATCATCCGGAAACCATTTTCCTATTTCCAGTAACTGTGACCTTGACCTGTGACCTTTGACCTAGTAACCTCAAAATCAATAGGGGTCATCTGCGAGTCATGATCAATGTTCCTATGAAGTTTCATGATCCTAGGCCTAAGCGTTCTTGAGTTATCATCCGGAAACCATCTGGTGGACAGACCGACCCGCCGAAAGACCGACATGAGCAAAGCAATATACCCCCTCTTCTTCGAAGGGGGGCATAATAAATCCAGATACTACAGGCACACACTTTCCAGACCATTATTAACCATGACATTTCAGCACTGACCTGTAGGAGTGTGGGGTTGGATCTGCCAATCTGCTGCAGCAGCTCTGGCAGCAGGGAGGGATTCTGCTGCAGGAGGTTCCGCATGTGCTGGAACTGGGGCTGGTTGCGTAGGAACGCCAGTGTCTCTTCACCTGAAGTGAGAGATGGTTAGGGCATAAACTAACTGACATTAATTGGCCTTTACATTGACATAAGACAATTCAGAGATCACGGAAATTGATCGAACTGCTGCAAATGCTTAAATTCACATTTCAGATATAAGGACCTTATTAAGGACCAATTAACAAGTTATGTTGGCATTACCAGAAACTGTAAACTGAACAGTACAAGAGAACAGGGAAGGATTCCCAATGGTTGCTGCTAAGCACAACAGCTGCTGTTAAAACACACATCTGATCATCACACTGAATACCTACACTATATAATAGAAACCCAAAACACCTTAAGATTTTCAGAAGTATGTAAATGAACAACAAACACAAACTGTGAAGAAAGCAACACAAATTTTAGAATCAAACCCAAAACGTTCTTTCAACTTCTTGATAACTCCAACCCATCCCCAATTTATTTTTGGCTAAACATCAACTTTATGTTTACCAGCAAAAAAAAAAATTAACAACTACCCCTCTTCCACACAGGCAAAAGACAAAATTTTGAGGCCAGTAAGACTGGTAGCTGCCCAGCACACAGTTTATGAACACAACATGCATAGGGGCAGACACTACAGCTTGCTGTACGGCGAACAAAACCCACCGGATAGCTGGGCCCCAGGGGGAGGCCCTTGCAGCTGGCCAGGGGAGGCAGTAGATGCAGTTCCACTGGCAGGAGGGTTCTGGGCCCCAGTCCGAGCTCCGGCTCCTGCAGCTGGGGCGGCAACCGGTGCTGCAGGCCTTGGGGGAGTGGGGGCATCTCCAGTGGGTGCAGGGGGAGGCTCCTCACGGGGGAGTTCTGGGATTCCCTGCAATCACAAATGAATCATATGAACATTGCTCTGGGAAAACAGGGCTTAATGCAAGAGTCTTCCCAGATTAGCCTGTGCAGTCCGCTTTCGCTAATCGGAGACAACACTTTCCGCTTTTATGGTATTTTTCATTTAACGGAAATCTCTTCTTCACCAAAATCGAGTCTAGGCGGAAAGGGTCGTCCATGATTAGCCTGTGCGGACTGCTGGGATACTTAATGCACCTGCATTCAACCCCATTTTGCCAGAGCGCGGCTAATATAAACAATATAAATTGTCTGAGAGTTGTCCAAGTTGAATCTGATGTCAAAATCACCATGATCTTCAAACAAAAGACTGTATTCCCATTTCTTAAAATGACAATAAACAACAAAGAGGTAAAACTGAGAATACAATGTGCCATGTCTAACCTCATACACTAATTTGTCATTAAAAACCCACTAAAATTAAAATCAATCTTGGAAGTGATCTTCAATTTTTTTCAATCACCAACTTCACAAATAAAACTCACATTAAAGAGATATTCAACAGCCCGGTCAGGATTATTAAAGCTTGCCCTCATAGCCCTCTGGACCTCCGATCGTGCGAACCCCATGGCAACGATGTTTGCGACTGCATCCTCGTACATTTGCCCCGTGACCAGGGCGCTCTCAGCACTAGCAGTACTTATGTCAGACCCCGAGGCCGTCGTGTCTGACGCTGATGTTAGGTTTGATTCTGATACCGAAGGGTCTGTACTTGCATCTGTTGCACTAGAAACAAATTACGATTGCTTGAAGTCAACTCCTGTCAAGGGAGTCTTTGCACTTCCAAATACGAGTTAATCTTCTTAAAGAATTTGTCAAAAAGCTAGGATGTTCAGACTTCCAGTCTCAAAATTTAATGCAAGCCTTATGTCAGTAAATTAAATGGAGACATTTTTCATTTTTATTTAAGGATTTTCAACCTTAACTTCTGAAATCCAAAAGTTTTTTTTTATGCTGATAATTCTTTTTTGCTGTTAAAGACGATGAACCAGACTACCAGTACACGATGAATACACACCTACAGTTGCGCACGTTCAGTACAGTACCTAGATGAGTTTGAAGGTGGCTCTGACTCTGTCTCTGATTTTGTGGGCTCCACAGCTGGGGGAGGTACTGGCAGCGGGGATGGGGCAGCCCTTGTTGATGCAGGAGGGGTGGGCACTGACGCTGTCACATCTGCAGCTGGTTTTGGCTGAAATACACAACAGGTATTCATGAAGCTTCAAAGAAACATTTGGATCTAAGATATCTCATTTCCTATGTGAAAATCAATCTTTTCGGTTTGAATATTAGCAAATGAGAAATGCATTTATTCTTGAGCAGAGTCAATTACCAAGACAAATTTTTAATTTCTGTCCAAAACAGAATTAAATTTTTACCAAGAAGCTTTGTGAATATTGTTGAGACAAACACACTGTGCAAAATTAAATAATCTAGCATCTTATGAAGTTTTCATATCAAAATATGCTTTGCAATGAATTTCATTTTGTAACGAGGCTTTTTTCCCTTCTTAAACAGGGGCCTTTTGAGCCCCCCCCCAAAAAAAGACCCTTGCCCCATGTAAAATTTATCTTGGAAAATGTATTCCCCTTTNTTTAACCCCCCCCCCCCCTTCCCCCCAAAAAAGAGAAAGGTTATCGCTTTTCCCCAAATCAAGAAACAAAAGATGTTCACAAAAGCTCACCATGAGCATGTTGTGCTCGGGTGAGCCAAAAACAAGAGATGTATGTAAAATATGCATGCCCCCAGACTTGCAGCATAATCATACCTATGACCTTGACCTTTTGTTCAGAGAATAATTGGTGATCATCCCTCATCTTAACAAAACAGCTTACTAATTTATACAACCGATAGGTGTCTCCCATTCATTCCAAGTAACCATCATAACTAGATATTGCTTGGAAACCAAAGGTCTACAGACATACACTTCTACACAGTGCATACCAGTTTAAAAAAGTAATATTTGAGTTCTGCTCTTTTTTCAAGAAGGAAGAAGAAAATACAGAAAGTGCAATGTCAACATAAAATATTAAACACAATGTAATACAATGAGGCTAATGACAGAAATTACAAAATGTTGTTTACCTTAGTTACCATTACAACAACAAAGTTCTTCTCTTCAATTTTGTAGAAACCAACCGGTTTTTCATCATCAAGAATTTTGCCTGAAAAAAGAACCTTAGTTAATTAACAGTCAAAGTTTTGTACTTTCACATATGCTTCTTGTTTAAACAGCTAATTTTCTCAGTGCAGTGTCCAATTGCAAGAGAACTGTTTATAAGGAACTGGATAACAATAATTTGTAGACATGAAAGTATTTCACTATCAATATTATCTGTTGCACTGAAAAATCCATATATCATAACATTTCGCTCAGTCAGTCACACCAAGTACGACCAATATAAAGAAAATGCATTCTTAACCATGTTTCTTTGCAAAAAAACTCACACAATTAATTACATGTATTAAGCATACTGCAAGTACCTGCATATATAAGTTTCTGTCCTGCTGCTGGAAATGCATCAGCTCCCTTTTCCTTTTCTACCTTTTGTTTCAACTCTTTAACCTAAAACACACACACATTTATGAGAAAATTTTATTTGAAAACAAAAAACAAATTAATAAGCCAGGGAGCTACCTTGATAATACTGCAGGAAAAGATGTAACCTTAATGCCTTATGGTCCTTATGATGCTCTGGGTTTACTTTTCAGTGCTCCAGCTAGGATTTGAAAATGGCAGGGGGGGGCTATTTCGTCAAAAGGGCACTTTCGAGCGCGCAGTATTTTGTCAAAAAGACATTTTCGAGTGCGCGGTCGTATCCAGAATGCTTCAGGTTGCATATTAATTTTTATATTATTAGTAATCGTTAGAATATATTATTTCCATTTTGAATAAACCAATAGTAGTCAATCCCCAAATGACATATTAAAAGGGCAGGGCAATATAATTAATTGTTATAAAAAAATGTACTACTAAATATACAATTAAACATTTAAAGTACACTGGTGCCATGCCTATTTTTTCTCTCTCTTTTTTTTTAATAGTTTTTCTCACATTAATACAATAGCAATGTTATTCTTAATTAACCTACAAGCTAGTTAAACAATTATATGAGTAATTTGTTAATATAAATTGTATAATTATATTATACATAAATACAATGAATTCTTATATTCATAGTAAACATAATTTTTGTGTATGTCTTGCTTAAAATATACACTCATATTTGTGCTACTAACACAATCTTTTGTTCGGTATGGAACAGGATGGCCTCGACCTGCATATACCCATAGACAAGGTAAATAAAGTTGCTTTTCTCAAAAAAATAATAATACATACAGGGGTCAAGCTAGACTCCAATTTTTGGGAGAAGTGACTTCTCCCTGACACTGATATAGGGAGAAGTGAGGAGTCTTTAGGGAGAAGTGGAGAGATTCGGACACAAGGGTTTGCGTGTAGGGCGTTACAACACACATATATGTGTATCACAATATTGCAGTATACCACTGTAGTACACATACTATTTATTTTGTGTATCTTAATATTTCCAGCAGTTCTAATTAACCAAGTAATAATTAACACAACAGATAAATAACCATAATTTTACTAGCTCTATATTCAATCAATTTTGATGTAAATATATATGATATTATAAAGACTAAAGTATTTCAAGATAATATGTTTATGAAGCAGTAGCCAACATAACACAAAATGTGAAATATGTATTATTCACATTCAATTATATTAATTTTAATTAAATTGACCATCAAGTAAAAAGAAAACAAACAATTCCACACACAACCAACAGACAAAAAAAAAAAGGGGGGGTATATTTATGTTGCATAAATTTAATATTTAATATCTTTTTTATCTTTACAAAACATACTATATACCTTGCAATCATATTTCCAATTGAAACAACAATAACTCCTGTTGAAAACACAATCCTTTAATAATCAATTTTATTTGCAAGGTAATTATAATATTTTGTTTAGAAGAAAAAATTAATATTGAATTTTAATATTAATGTGTTTTTTTTTCTAAACAAAATATTATAATTACCAAGAACGTGCAAATATA
>VMBQ01002097.1:39666-52154 GCA_007657795.1 Dreissena rostriformis | reverse complement strand
AGATGAGCTTGTCCGGGCCATAGCTATGTTGTTCATTGTGAGACTTTGAAATCAATTGGCACATTTGTTTGCAATCATGCGAAGGTGTGTTGCGCGAAAGAATTACGTCTATATCTCCAAGGTCAAGGTCACACTTTGAGGTCAAAAATGGCCATAAATGAGCTTGTCCGGGCCATAACTATGTGGTTCATCAAGGGATTTTAAAATCATTTGGCACATTTGTTCACCATCATTGGACAGTGTGTTGCGCGAAAGAATTACGTCAATATCTCCAAGGTCAAGGTCACACTTTGATGTCAAAGGTTAAAAATGTCCATAAATGAGCTTGTCCGGGCCATAGCTATGTTGTTCATTGTGAGGCTTTGAAATCAATTGGCACATTTGTTCACCATCATTGGACGGTGTGTCGCGCGAAAGAATTACGTCAATATCTCAAAGGTCAAGGTCACACATGAGTTCAAAGGTAAAAAATAGCCATAGTTGAGCTTGTCCAGGCCATTACTATGTCGTTCATTGTGGGATTTTGAAATCAATTGGCACATTTGTTAACCATTATTGGACGGTGTGTTGCGCGATAAAATTACGTCGATATCTCCAAGGTCAAGGTCACACTTTGAGTTCAAAGGTCAAAAATGGCCATAAATAAGCTTGTCTGGGCCATAACTATGTCATTCATTGTGAGATTTTAATATTACTCTCCACATTAATTTTGTTCACAGGCATTGGATGGCGTATCATGCCAAAGAATTCAAGATTTCAAAGGTCAAAATGGCCATAAATGATAATGGCATAATAATTCTTAAAAATTGCCATAAATAAGCTTCTCTTGTTTTGTGAGACAGCATGCAAAATATTCTGTGTCAATGCAGCATGTGGGGGTATACGACAAAGCTCTAGTTTATTATTGCAACGCCATGTCATCATGATTTTAATGCAGGTAATGACTGTCTACTGTCGCTCATTCAAAGCGTGCGCTCTCATTGTCCAATACTGATTTTCAAAAACAACGACTCTCCGCCTTTAGTTTGGTGAAGAGATACATATAATTGACAGGATCGTTAATCGGCTCTAACAAAATTGTGAAGTCGTTATCGCTATGATCTTAAGAACTGCTAGTTGCAATTACTGAACCAATACACTGATCATGACATTTCAAGCGCCCCGCGGACTCTGATTTCAAAATTCAAGTGCCCTGCCTAGGGAATTATCTTTAAAAAAAATTTTTTTTTTTTTCCCAAAACGCTTTCAGATACTGTTAAAGGCCCGTAACTTTGTCAAATATCAATGGACCGTAACTTAATCATGATGTTTTCAATTAGATTTAGCTGCTGTGTGGCTTCAAAGTGGTGTAGAGGGCATTGTGTTCCACAAATGCAGCTCTTGTTCTAAATGTGTTTGTAATTGTATGCAAAATTAAAATGACAACTTAGTAACCTAGCTAATAAGTGCTTTGTTATTGGTAAAATCTTGCTCACTGTGTTTTCTTAATAAATCACAGCATTGAAACAACACATGGTTTTCATGGTATACATGTACGCTGTACACAAGCAATTCACTTTGTGTCCATGATGTTAGAACAGTGACGCTGGATAGGCATTTCAGATAATGATAGCATTAATTCAGACTGAATATATGTTTGTGGAAAAAAAAGAAGAAATTTATTACTTTAGTATGTCACTCTGTAGTACACAGTACTAAATAAATAAGCTTGGAAAAAATGAAATATGAAACAAGTGAGGAAATTAAATTTACTGTGCATGATTAATAATTGTTTTGTATAGCTTGCAAATATTTACCTGGCCCTGACCTTTATGTGGAATATATAAAAATGCAGTTATGATGAATATGAGTTTCTTTGTTGGAAGTGTTTTAAATCAATTGAAGTTTACCTGACTAAGTGTGCAAGGACAAACCCAAATTCAAGTATAAGAAATAATCCAAGCGTATAATTTATGCAAATGGGGTTCAGTACTGGCAGGCAAGATAAGTTTGTCAAGCTTTACAGGGAGATTCTGTTTAACATTTCTTGTGTGTGTATGGATGCAATGATTTGTCATTTATGAAAGTGCGTCATTTCAATGAGATGGCTAACAGAGCATTTTTATTGGCTCACATTGATTATAGTTTTCAGTGAAACTTCTCGTATGAAACATTCATAAATGAACAAAGATATGTGGGTGTGCTGATTTTTCTAGCCTTTAAAAGATTTTATTTTTGAGGTAATAAGCTTTCACAGCAGGATTTTTCTGTTAGATGCTGTCAACATAGTTGAATTATTGGCCGTATTTGGACGTCAAAACCCTAGCTACCTGGTACAGACAACTTGTAACTGTTATGTGAACTTGTGTCACATGAATATTCAAATATTGACACAATAATATTTTGGTCACTTTAATTTGAAGGACAATTCATCACCTTGTGTATATACATGTAGAATAGTTTTATTATACCCCCATTACTATTGGTAATGGGGGCTATATAGGAGTCACTTTGTCGGTTTGTCTGTCTGCCTGTCCCGCAATTTAATCCGATCTTCACCAAACTTGGTCACAAGTTGTATCTAGATGATGTCTACATCAAGTTTGAATATGGGTAATGCCGGGTCAAAAACTAGGTCACAGGGTCACTTAGTGCGTTTTAAACCAAAAGTTTGTCCGGACCATAACTATGTCATTTGTTGTGAGATTTTAAAATCATTTGGCATATTTGCTCACCATCATTGGTCGGTGTGTCGAGCGAAAGAATTACGTTGATATCTGCAACGTCAAGGTCACACTTTAAGTTCAAAGGTAAAAATGGCCATAAATCAGCTTGTCCGGGCCATAACTATGTCGTTCACTGTGAGATTTTAAAATCATTTGGTGCATTTGTTCACCATCATTGGACGGTGTGTCACGCGAAAGAATTACGTCGATATCTGCAACGTCAAGGTCACACTTTAAGTTCAAAGGTCAAAAATGGCCATAAATAATCCTGTCCGGGCCATAGCTATGTCATTCATTGTGAGATTTTAAAATAACTCAGTACATTTGTTCACAATCATTGGATGGTGTGTCATGCAAAAGAATTACGTCGATATCTCCAAGGTCAAGGTCACACTTGCAGTTCAAAAGTCAAAAATGGCCATAAATGAGCTTGTCCGGGCCATAACTATGTCATTCATTGTAAAATTTTAAAATGACTCTGTACATTAATTTTGTTCACAGTCATTGGGCGGCATGTCATGCAAAAGAATTCAAGAGTTCAAAGGTCAAAATGGCCATTAATGATAATGGCATAATAATTCTTAAAAATTGCCATAAATTAGCTTATCTAGTTTTGTGAGACAGCATGCAAAATATTCTGTGTCAATGCAGCATGTGGGGGTATAGGTCACGTCTGTGACAAAGCTCTAGTTTGTACCTAAATTAAATTAGCAGAAAAAACAGTGTTTACTGAGTTGTTTACTGAGTTGTGAATAATAACTATTGATAGATGTGTCTAAAGTGATGTTGAAACTCACTTCACTATTTATAGGCAGCTTGTCAGTAATCAAAGCAATAATTCAAGCATGCCAAGAAGGATTGCAAGTACATGTAACTTGTCCTACATGTAGGCGTGTGAGGCTGCAGTGCATTAAAGGCAGTATGTAACGGTCTAGGTCTTTCACATAAGATTTAGCACATTCACAATAACCTTATATATAAAACTTTTATATATTTTTGTTCATGCATAGAAATACTTTAAGAAAGTGTATCTAACAAAAAAACAACCTTTCAAAACATCTATTTTTAAGTTCAAAACTTGAATTTTAAGGATGGATGTTGCATTGAATCAGAAGGTTAGTTATTTTACATTTTGATATTTGTTGTGTAAAGCAAGTACATGTGTACCTGTACAAGTTGCTTCATTATCTCAGGAAGTCAGCAGTGAGTTTGTGTACATGTGAATATTGAAAAAAGGATATTGGGATTACAGATACAGTATTAGGGAAGAATCTAGGTGTAAGAGCAGGGTGATGGGCCTTGCTTTTTTTTGGTTGCCTACACAACCTGCCCCTCAAGGTGGGTCAAGAAAAAAAATGTGAAAATCTGTTGAAATTAAATACATTTTGCATGTATTTTGATCTCCATTTTAAGTTTTGAATTTAACTTCATCATGCTTCAGGCACTTCAAAAAACAGCTTTACACAAATAATGTACATTTGAAGTTGAAATGTCGTATGCAATATCTGTTTCCTTAGCTGAAAGGTCAAATAAATAAAAAATGGTAAGTAAAATAGTCATGATTCAGTACAAGAATTCTTGATAATAGTCTCAACATGTTGTTGGCAGGAATCTAGTTTATCTGTAAATCTGCCCTACATTTTGTATGTTTAAAAATGCTTTCAGAGATCTTGAAAATGTTGTATCAGTTCCTTTGGTTGTTTCATCAGCTTGACTTAAACAAATAGAAGATATGAGCCTCTCTCTGTGAAAAGGGGGTTTAATGCATGTGCGTAAAGTGTTGTCCCGGATAAGCCTGTGCAGTCCGCACAGGCTAATCAGGAACAAGAATTTCCGCTTTTATTGTATTTTGCTTTTAAAGGAAGACTCTTGTTGACGAAAAATCCAGTTAAGGCTGAAAGTGTTGTCGCTGATTAACGGTTAACCTGTGCGGACTGCACAGGCTAATCTGGGACGACATTTAAATATACAAATTGATTTTCAGAATATCTGTACAAGATGTGTACCCCGTATCAACTGCCATAGACGGAAGATGGCACTTAGAAAATTTCTGTCAAGGAAACATTTTATAAAAATATGTAAGGTAAGTGCTTTGAGGCAAACTTTTCAAAAGATGATTGGCATGGTTCAAATGGATTAGCCCTTAGCTTTACTTTACATGCTAGTGTTCAAGATTTGTTTTGCACATCTTTGGTAGCTTTACTTCATGAAGAAAGAGTCAAGTTATTGCTTATCTTTTCCAAGGAACAGTCATGTTATTGTAAACAAAATAAGTTGTATGTGTCCTGTAACTGTAACATCTCCCCAAAAATTGGGTTGGTATATTAGCTTAATTTTTCTTGCATTAACTTTTTGTAACTGTGCATAAGTTATTTCTCACTTTAATAAGGATATTCAATGACAGAAGTCTTCCAAATATCTTTGAAACAGACATTTCTTTATATTTAAAACGAAAAGATTATTTTTTGAATCAGATCAAATGTAGTGCAAAATTTAATGTTTAACAAATTAACATAATATTTTTTATCTTAAGGATACAAATAGCAATCTATTGTTCACTGGCTATATGACAGATATCTACCATCGCTTTTGCATTGCTTTCAAAACTGCTTGAGGCGTTCTTTTGCTTTCTTCTAGTACACTTATTAGGTCAACTGAAGTACAATGTAGACCGTATCATCATAATAGCACATTAAGTAACATTTGATGTCTCGCCTGAGATCTGTTGATTTAAATGGTTTCTGATTTAGTATACCTGTAATTTAAAGTGGGTAAACTTACTTGAAGCCATTTTTTTAAGATTGTTTATCTACAACACTTAGCAGTGTATATTGCTTAACAGCCACACTTCATGTTTTTTTTTTTTTAAATAATGCTTGTTTATTTGTCTTGCTCAGTACAATTTGCCCCATAACATTTGAACTTCATACACTTTTTTGTATTACTCAATGTTTGTATATAATGAAAAATAGAACCTAAAGAGACATATTTGTCATGTTCTGAGAAAACTGGGCATAATGCTTGTGCGTAAATTGTCATCCCAGATAACCCTGTGCAGTCCGCACAGGCTAATCAGGGACGACAATTTCCGCTTAAACAAGATTTTGGCTAAGAAGAGACATCATTTAAACGAAAAATTCCATAAAAGCGTAAATTGTCGTCCTTGATTAGCCTGTGCGGACTGCACAGGCTAATCTGGGATGACAATTTACGCACAAGCATTTTGCCCAGTTTTCTCAGAACACGACACATATGTCTACTTACCATACAAGGCTTTTGTCATTTATCAACCAAAATGTTCAGCATTTCAATTTGTACAGGAAAATTGTATACAATTGCATGATACCACACCATGAAGTATATTCATGACTGTTTTACTTTTATTTTCACTTGACATTATGCAGCCTTTTTTATCCATAAACATGTTATTGAAGTTCAAATATATACCTACATTGCAGTTAAGCATTAGGTGTTGATTATTTCAAATGATTTGTATGAAAATGTGTGTATGTTAGATCCATATGTGTTAATAATAATAGTCTAGAAAGAATGGGCACCTAGAAAGTACATGTATAATTATATATAACTGACATTTGTATTACAAGCATTATAAGCCAAGTATGAAATACATGTATTTTTGTGCAGCAATATAAAATGGGATCATCTGAGTAATTTTTAGATGGTCGCTTTAGCGACCGTCTAAAGTGCTTAGTGTAAAATTCAGGTCGGTACGGCCTAGGTATGATTAACCCGATTCCCGCTTACTACGCGCAAGAAAGAGTTGTATAATTTATGCAAAAGGTTTGAGTTCTCCAATTATGTTTATTCACAAATGGAAACATTATATTAATATCGTGTTAAATGCAATAGTTTCGAATGGTGTTTTATAGAAAAGAATAAAAAAACAGTGATCGTATTGTACGTGTCGCGGAGGAGATTGTTTATGAATGATTAAAATAGTCCTCTTTCTGCTTCGTCTGCGTGACGTAGTATTTTCGCTCATCTCATTCATAACTCTGAGGCTGGCGATAAACAAAGGGGAGTCCGGGTGAGAATAACGCACTAGTATAAGGTTACGCTTGTTTATATTCACAGGTCTCAATTAATAATACGTTGACCACGAGTTCAACAATTATTACAGGGATACGATAGACAACATAAAAAATGTTTCATTATCGCTGAAACTGTTAAAAAACATTTAAATATAACAAGAATATTCTCTAAAAAATGTAGTCTTGCTGTTTTGAAATAAGGTTTGGAATTTTGGTTTCTAAATAACTTAATTCAAAACAAAAGTTTAATTATAGTGTTTTTTACTTGTTAGTCGCATATTTACCGCATTATAATGTGTGTTATAATAGGCAAACCATACATTAGTAAAATTCAATCTGCCTTCGCACATAGAAGGAATGGGTCAATTAGGT
This sequence comes from Dreissena rostriformis, assembly GCA_007657795.1. Lineage (NCBI taxonomy): Eukaryota > Metazoa > Mollusca > Bivalvia > Myida > Dreissenidae > Dreissena > Dreissena rostriformis. The sequence continues at coordinate 45,025 of VMBQ01002097.1, read as the reverse complement.
GCTGCGTTTCCTTTGCTTACTTCAGTTAGAGGTCAATTCTTTACGTAATAGCAATCACAAGGCTCCGGCTTCAAAGGAATTGCGGAGCGTTCTTACATAATAAAAGTCGTAGTCGCATGGTATTTGCGTTTTGCGTCCTATTTGGTCACGTGGTTCTTTTTCGCGGGTGTTTTGGCATTCATGATATGCGGCTATTAATAGATGCGCCTGTCGATAAACAAAGGAAAGTTTACGGGTTATAACAACGCAATAGGTTACGCTCTCGCATACAACTCAATGACGTAGTACAGGTCGTCAATTGAGAGATTCGGGAAACAGTTGACGCTTATTTATATTCTCAATTTATAAAACGTTGAACATAAGTTCAACAATAACTTCAGCGATACGATAGACAAAAAAAAAGTTTCATAATCGCTAAACCCGAATATAACAAACAATTTATAATAATAATACGAATGCAATAGTAGAAGGTTAGTAGAAGGTTAAGCTTGTTTATATTCACAGTTCTCAATACATAGACAGTTGGATATGAGTTCATCAATTACTACAGGCATACTATAGGCAACCTCGAAAATGCTTTTTAATCGCTAAAACCGAAAACAACTTAATATATTATATTAAATATATTTATAACAATAAATGTCTTTTAAAAATGTAGTCGGCGTATACGCTGACTTTGAAATAAAGTTAGCAATTTACTTTTCTAAATAATTAAATACAATTAAACAAAAGTTAAACTATTGTGTTGTGTTTTTCACTTGTAAGCTGCATATTCACCGCATGAAATGTGTGTTAGCATTGTCAAACCACACATTAGTGTGAGTAAATAAAAAATATACTACGGGAGAGCACTTCATATGTGTCCTCATATGCTTTGTTATGAGTATCTTTCTTCACTATCGAAATATATCGTATGTTTATATTTGATTTAAACGCAGTTTTCTTTCGACACATTTAAATCACACGTCAATAGCGCCGTCATGCGAAAATGGGTCTTATGCGTTTCGGCAAGCGTTTGTTAAACCCAACATGTGCTTTTGCGCAGTCAGGCCATTGTGGTATGATAATTAAACGATTTTCTCTTATCGTGACACTATACTATTTCGCTAATGATTGTTTTCTCATCTTGGAGGCGAAAGTGAAATTCTGCGAGATGGATTGTAACGCGTAATTGTAACAGGGCCACAATTTGTGTCGTTTGAGCATACAGAGAGTAGTCCGGAATTCCTTACACTGAACAGTGCTACATCCTTTGAATTGAGCACATACGCAGTGATGTAGCAAAAATTCAGAGGTTGTTTCTCGAATCAGCTTATTAAATATTCGAAAATATTCATGCGTGTCTGTTGGCGGTATGTAAAAGTCACTAAGATGAAAACTGAAACAGCTACTCCTAAAAGCGCATTAGTGCTCTATACCTATGTTTATGTTAGCGTTGTTGACACCGTGTGAACTGCTCGGATAACAAGTAAAGCATAAACAGCAATGTTTATATACTTTTATTCCTCCATATACAAGATACGAAGATAATTGTATATTTTGAATTTGTATATGGTGTCAAAAATCAAAAGTTTTGTACACGGAACTTTCATTATGAATTTATATTTTTGGTGAGATAGTCATTTGATATTAGAAAAAATATTCCTTTAATATGATGGTGACTGCAAATTTTCTTTATATTAAGTTCTCATTACCATTTTCATCATACTTTCTATGCTTTCAGAACTTCCAAAAAGCATGTTGTTTTTATTTTGTCTTAGTTATTTCTATGAAATAATAAGGATGATAAAAAGTGCACACAAAACTCGACCCGTGCGCTATGACACACACTTTATAAAGTTGAATGGCGTGTGTTCATTTCAAACTTGCGATTGATTTTCAAAAATGAATTGCGTGTTAAATTATGCAATAGCGAACATCTTCAGTGCCTTCAGCGCTTTTTCAATTGAGCAAACAGATAAGAGCCTGGCTCTGTGAATGGGGGTTATGCATGTGGATAAAGTGTTGTCCCAGATTAGCCTGTGTAGTCCGCACACTTTCCACCTAAACTGGATTTTCGTCTAAGTTTTAACGAAAAATAAATAAAAGCGGAAAGTGTCATCCCTGGTTAGTCTGTGCGGACTGCACAGGGTAATCTGGGACAACACTTTACGCACATACATTAAACCCCCATTTCACAGAGCGAGGCTCATAATTAAGATTTTTGTTGTAACCTGGATGCAGTCTGTACTGAAAGAATGCATGTATTGTCCGGTAGAGCATTAATGAATTAGCTTGACGGAGGAAAGGTTGTGTGAAAAATATCAGACATTTTACTGAATTGGATTAAATGTAATTTGATTTCTGAGGTTGTGAAGAAATAAATTAGGTTTGCTGAAATTTGAATGGGTCTGTTTGCTTCACAGGTATTATTTGTTAATGGATTGACTTGAAAGTTAGGGCAAAATGAATTTCTCCTAGCTCTTTGAACAAACCCCTTTTAAGCCCATGTGAATATAACAAATTATGCAACAATAAAAAGGTGAGTTATTAACATGATTTGAGATGCAAAAAATGCTACTCCATACGTTTTAATTCATGAATGACTCATATGTTATGAAGCAAACTCCCATATAAAAGATCTGGAGTGTACTGGGTTTGGTTATGGCGTCATTTTATAAAATCTAAACACCATTTTTTGTATTTCAAAGTTAAATCATCCAGTCAGTATCTGACACATTTTATTTATGAATATGTCACATTGTATAAATGAATGTGTACAAATTCACAAAAATTGTTATATCTGTATTTAGTCTATAAAGCAATCATTGGAGCTTTACAATTCCTTATGGGTCTTAAAACGAAGGACTCTTATCTACAAACGGTTTTGGCGCAGACTGTGGATGCTTAAAGCGTGATTCTGTCACGCATGTATTGATTTGAAAGTTTTTCAAATGTTTATCCCCATTGTAAAATAAATTATCTACATTTGTGGAATTAGGTCAGACCTTTATATTTGCAGTTTGAATTTGTTTGCCTTAATTGTGGTTTTATAATATCCAACATAATTTTATATGTAGTATGTTTGTGTTTATTAATATTTAAAAAAAAAAAAATCAACAAATTGAGCATGTTATAAAATGTATATGAATATCGGTAAGGGAGTCCATCTTAGTTTTTATGCCCCCAGTAGGGGTGAGTCTACCTACATGACTTACAGATCAAAGTTCTAGTTTCGTTCTGGTCCGTTGATTTTTGACAAAGTTTTTTCCAAAACGCTTTAAGATACTGACCTAATTTTTGGTGTGTGAGTCAACCTACATGACTTACAAATAAAGTTGAACAATTTACCACAAATGATTAACATGAGGAAACTTGAAGCTGAATGTGGCGTGTACCACCTGTCTGATTACCTCAAAGGTCAAGTTCACACTTAGAGGTCAGAGGTTAAATTTGGTCATCAACACCTTGTGTTTCTTGTTTCAGGCGTTGTTACTGTTTACACTAGTTGTGTCGCTGGTTGTCAATATCTCCTTTGTGCTGGACACGGGAGAAGTATTCAATTCACTTCAGCTGGATCAGCCCCCAAGAGGTCAGAGAAAACACTTGCATATTACGTTATATTTGACTGTATTTCTGTGTGTCGTGAAATAGAAATGAATCGCGCTCTTAGAAAAGGGGTTTCATGCATGTGCGTAAAGTGTTGTCCCAGATTAGCCTGTGTAGACAGGCAGTCTGCACAGGCTAATCAGGCAACAACACTTTCCACCTAAACTGGATTTTTGTCAAGAACAGTCTTGTCGCTGATAAGCCTGTGCAGACTGCACTTTACGCACATGCATTTACCCCTTTTTACAGAGCGAAGCTATAATTCATATTATAAAATAATAGCTTTTAGGTTGTTGGAAAAATAATAGCTAATATCAGGTTTAGTGATGTGAGAAATGTAAGCTTATTTATGATTCTTTGATATTTGAGGTGCAAGAACAATATCAATAATTATAAAAATGGAATATGATTTTATGTTTTGCTGAAAACATTTGACACAAATTGACAAAGTTTTAACTATTTCAAATCCTTATCCATGTTACTTGTACTTTTTTCCGTACATTACATTTTATTGGTAAGGTCTTAACAAATTCTTTGACAGTTGCCTGAAAAGACTTATTCCGCAAAACGTTGAGAGCCAGTCCTATGATTATCTCATGCAATATTTGCTAATCCCATTAACATTTCACCTTATTTGAGATTTCAATATTGTACAGCCACTTCAAGGAAGTAAACCCATTACAATTTCATTGCAGCAGTCGAATTAATCCTTTATGAAATTATTTTTTTAACATTGAACGCATGTAAATAAGAAGTGCACTAATTTGACAAAATTTAACATTGGATGAAACACTCTGAAATGCAACATAGCTTTATGCCTTAGCAATTTTTGGATCCGTATGATGCGTTAATTTGTTATTGTGTCAACAAGGGTGTTGTTTTTATGCCCCCCAGTAGGGTGGCATATAGCAGTTGAACTGTCAGTCCATCTGTGATTCCGTCCAAAAACTTTAACATTGGCCATAACTTTTGCAATATTGAAGATAGNCTGCCACTACAACTGACAGCCCATATGGGGGGCATGCATGTTTTACGAACAGTCCTAGTTAATTGTAATTTGAACCTTTATCATGAAACAAATAATTATGCATTTATTATTTATAGCTCGACAACATTGACCTGGCACTTGTGAACTTCATTAGCATAAATTCAACTCTTGGATTGTTTCCTATATTTGCATATTGGTTTCATTTGTACATGTTTTATGCAAGCTTGTAATCAGGTCCTAACAGTAAACTAAGTGACATATGCTTTAATCAATTTATCGAATAACAAAAACTGACTTCGGTATGCTTCAATTAATTTATCAAATAACACAAACTTAGTGAGGTATTCTTCAATTAATTATACCCCCATTACCATTGGTAATGGGGGCTATATAGGAGTCACTTTGTCGGTCGGTCGGTCTGTCTGTCTGTCTGTCCCGCTTGCTTGTCCGGGCCATAACTATGTCATCTATCAAGGGATTTTGAAATCATTTGGCACATTTGTTCACCATCATTGGACAGTGTGTTGGGGAAAGAATTACGTCAATATCTCCAAGGTCAAGGTCACACTTTGAGGTCAAAGGTCAAAAATGGCCATAAATGAGCATGTCCGGGCCATAACTATGTTGTTCATCAAGGGATTTTGAAATCATTTGGCACATATGTTCACCATCATTGGACAGTGTGTCGCGCGAAAGAATTACGTCAATATCTCCAAGGTCAAGGTCACACTTTGAGGTCAAAGGTCAAAAATGGCCATAAATGAGCTTGTCCGGGCCATAGTC
>VMBQ01002097.1:20927-35395 GCA_007657795.1 Dreissena rostriformis | reverse complement strand
CTCATGTATCCAGGAATGCATTTCATTTCGCGTTTCTCCATTAAACTAGTATTGTTTCGCATAGTAAGCCGTATTAAGTACAGTCCACTCTCGTTATGTCGAAGTCGGCGGGAATAAGAAAAAATATCGAGATAACGAGAGTTCGAGATATCCGATTTGGCGTTTTTAAAGAAAAAATAAGACGAATATTTACCTTGTTTTTAACATAAATATACCTGCTAAGTGGTCTAACTAAAGCCGTCACCGTGTGGCGTAATACTCTCTACCTGATATACATGTATACACGTTTTTACGAGGCATAATTAAATTTAAATGCTTAAAATGACGTTTTAAGTATTACATAATTGCATGAACACATGCGGTTATAATTTTTCTAAACTGTCGAGTAAACATCCGGTAATGTTGCTATTTATAGTTATGATGCAATTGACGTCAAATCAAGACGAGGGTTTTCCATCTGAACATGCGTAAATCACGTTCCAGAATACTGAACATTTTGTAGTTTGAAATGCAAAGTTCAATCGGTTATAAAATAAAAAATAAAAAGCCATTTTGAGTCTTGTCTTTATTGTCTTTATTATCTTTATTACTCAATGCATTTTGGAATGTTGTTTGTAAAAACAAATAGTCTTTCGGCCTTTCGGCAGGCTGTGCATTAATTGCAGTTAATTGATGTTAAAGTGACAGTTAAAGTGACAGGCCTTACTCAAGTTTTAATTGCTAACGACATTACACACGTGTGATCATTGATGCAATCAACGGATCGATTTCCTACCGCACAGTATCGGGAGCAGCCGGGCGAAGCGGGGCGGTGAAGTATCAAAGAAAAATTTTCTCACCTTTTGCCGACACTGGGACAGTTATTCGCACTTCGAGATAAACCACAGTAAATACATGTAAAATCGGGACTCGGGACAAAATTTTATATCGACATATCGAATTATTCGACATAACGAAAATCGAGATATCCGATATTTATTTATATAGATAAAGAAGGAAAAAAGTTGGGACATTGAGCTTACTTCGACATATCGAGAATATCGAGATATCCGATGTCGACATAACGAGAGTGGACTGTATTTGAAAGACTGTCCAACATCCCTACCAAGAATCCCCCCCCAAAAAAAAAATAAAAAAAAATAGTTTTTTTCTTTTTTTCCCCATTTTTTAAAGATACTGTAATAAATGACCACACCCCCACAATTTTGCTAAAATTGCCATAACTTCTTTATTCATGATCAGATTTGATTCATACTTTGACAAATAGATGAGCGGTCTGCACCCGCTAGGCGGTGCTCTTGTTTTTTCTTCTTTTTATTCAAAACTGCACCCACAGCCGAAAGTTGGCACCCGCTCTGCGGTGCTCTTGTTATATTGCAGAATTTTGGCTATTGCATTTTTTTCATGAGTGCCAACATGGTTGCTGTATACTGTTCTATTATTTTTTAGGATGCCCAGAATATCATTATCCTGGAGGAAGATCTTGATGTGTCTCCAGATTTCTTCTTGNAATCCACCACCACCACCACCACCACCACCACCACAAAAAAGGTATTCACACAATGGCTTCTACTACAACTAATAGCCCATATAGGGGGCATGCATGTTTTACAAACAGCCCTTGTTATACCTTGAATTGTTCACATCGCAAATCAACGTTGTCGATTACAAAGCATAGTCCATTTTACCACCTTCTATTGGACTTTAATAAGAGGAATCAATTTTTATCAAAGGCAATCTCCTTAAAAAAAAACTGTTTCATATTTCTCAAAATAATTGTTAAACGTCATAAGCAACAGTAAGCTTTTATAAATAGAAAATGTGAAAATAATATTATTATTTTTGGCTTGATTTGCTTAAAGTAAAATTATTTAAGTAGCAATGACACAAATGGATCAACTTTGCAAGAATGCCAAAATCATTACACCACAAAAGAAGATCTTTTTTCAGTAAACAAAATTAACAGGATGCTCACTAGATATATCTGACGATTCTGTCCAATATGTTGGGGAAATGGTATTGTGAATTAAAGGGAGCCATTTATATACACCACTGTATGAGTGTACAATTTTGCTATCAGCCTTAAGTTGGCGACATCTGTTTGTTGTGAGATATTGCCATATTTAATCAAGGTTTGCTTAAGTCGTGCAGAAATGTTTCCTCAAGCATTTCTGGATGGGTGAAAACGTTGCACTTGGAATATGTCATGGCAGGCTATTTGTTTAAATATCCTTAATGTGTTTGTAATTTTGTTATGCTGGAAGCAGTTTAATGTAGAGATATTTACGACCGATAGACGTAAGTGGCTGTTTTCTTTATTTCAAGTAATAGATATTGCATACTTTAATTAAGGTAGAGACAACTTTTTCATGTGGGGTTATAATTATATTTCTGTTAACTGAAATGATTCATTGATAGTTTCTTTTTTAAACTGATTCATTGAAAGGACATATCCCAGGACCTGATGCAAATAAGGTTCAGATTTCATACATGTGTGTACAATTTTGTTATGTTAAGGATATAAAACATCATAAAAGCCAAATTTAAAATTGAATTTGTAATTTTCAAAATGCAAATCCAAGCAGTAATACAGTTTATCTAGACATGTGCACATACAGTTCTTTCATATACAAAAATTCTCTTTGGTTGAAATAACTTGTTCATGTGGGGTTATCTTGCCATCGTAAACTGAAATGTTTCTTTGATAGTTTCTTTATTCAATGGATTCATTGAAAGGACCTATTCTCCGCTGTAAATAAGGTTGAGATTTCATGAATTTGTGTACACCTTTTGCTATTTTTAATGATATTACATATATTAGCCGAACTTCAAAGTGAATTTATAATTTTCTAAATGCAAAATCTATGGTTATCAGTTATGCAGTTCATGTAGACATTTACACTGACCATACTTTCATATATAAAAATTATCTTTGGCAAACTGCATTTAAAAACAACAATACAACACAAACTTCAAGCCTGTCCTTTTATAGTTGATAAATATCCTTGGTTCACAATTCCTAATTTATAGCATATATCTTTATTGCTTTAGGGGTATATTTTCACGTAAACTTACATGTATATAAAAACAACACCAAATCTATTACAACTAGTCATTTAATTAAGTCTGTCCTTTTATAGTTGATCAATATCCTTTAATGTGTTTGTGTTAAATTCAGGGATTGATCAACCCACCAGCATAAGACCCCACTATACTACGAGGATTATTAATGACATTTTTGAACATCTTACTGACCAAAATACAAGTAAAACCCATTGAAACAGTAAAATAATAATGATTTGGTAAGTGAACCTGTAGGGGTAACTTTAAATCGCATAGTTTCTATTCACAGTATACAAATGCAGCTGGTTGGTCTTTATATTGTTGCAGATTGGGAACCTAAGGACAACAACAATGTGCGGTCATCACTTCACAGTTACCACGGTAACCCAACACCGACCCAGGTCAGGACGGTCAAGGTTGAGGTTGTGTCTAGCAAACAACTTGTGGCAGTCAAAGTGGATGATACCAGTGTATGTTCCAGCCTTACATTTTATTAGCATCACAAGTGGTTAGCATGTGGCTATGATATTAATTAGTAAATAAATCCTTTTGAATTACAAATAATCAAATTATAACAAAAAATCAACTTCTCAAAAAAAAATCACTATCAAATATATATATTTGACAGTGATTTCTTTTCAGAGAAGTTTATTTTTCGTTATAATTTGATTACTTTTCATTCAAAATGATGTATTTACTAATTAACATCATAGCCACATGCTAACCACCTGTGATTAGCATGATGATTTAAATGACAATTGAAACATATTTTATATGAACAATGTTTTGCTCTTTCCTTGTAAATCCACCAGAAACTGGCGATGTTCTTAGTTTGTTGATTTAACTGAAATATTGTGGCATTTAGGATAAAAAAATGTTCCATTTACCTTTTCCATTATTAAGGAACAATATGGCCGCCTAGGGATTGATTCTTAGAAAAGAATTAACACTCTAGAAAAAAATCAATGATTGTCATAAGTGAGCATTAATATTACAACACTGTGACACAGGCAAAAGTACAGTTGAAAAACAGTTTTTACAGTCAATTTTCTGAAGTGCATAATTTAATATTCTGTGGCTTTTACTGCATAACAGCCATGAATTGTTCATTCTAGATCCACACCAGTGACAGCTTGGATGTTGATCGAGGGATCCACATTTTAGTATTGAACCAGGTCAATGTAAGTGGATAGAAGTGAGCATGGCTCTGGGAAAACGGGGCTTAATGCATGTGTGTGTTTGTAAAGTGTTGTTTCAGATTCGCCTGTGCAGTCTGCACATGCTAATCAGGAATATCACTTTCCGTCCAAACATGATTTTTACTCAGAAGATAATTTTTTTAAACAAAACTAAACAAAAAAAGAGTAAAGTGTCATCACTCATAAGCCTGTGCGGACTGCACCGTCTAATCAGCTGGCACGACACTTTACACACATGCATTATGCCTGGTTTTCCCAGAGCGATGCTCAAGTTTATCATTTCAGAAGAACGGAGAAATCGAATCGCCTCTGTCTGTCTGTCCATTTGGCGTGCATAACTTCAACCTTTATTAACATGTTAATCAGCATGTGATCCAGCGTTGCTTTGTATCTTATTTGCGATGGGTTTTGGGGTTTTGTGACCAGCAGATTGAGTATCAATCATGTTTGGCCTTAAACAAATCTTGTGCAGTTTGGCAATCATTGCATTTACTAAACTTTGTTTATAAATTTCACCATGTTGACAAGCACTCAACGTAATGACTCTAAAAATAACGTTTATGTTACAAAGAATGGGTTATATTTGAAGTCCATGTCTGAATTCCAGTAATCTAGAAGAGACTATGTTAATGTATAATATATATATATATTATTTTTTTTAAGAAAACCTGAATTTACAGTTTATTGATCGATCATAAGTTTATCCCATTTAGTGTTATTTTTGTGAATGTCACCATGAAGATCTGTTAAAAGTTGAGCCACAATGTAGCCATTGACCTTTCCAGATGAACCTGATGGCCGTCCGTGTGTTTGACACGTATCAGAAGGGCGAGGATGAAAACATGATCAACTTCCTGTCAGACATCACGCCTGGCAGGATCCTTATTTTTGCCATCAAGGTAAGACCCGTTCTGGGAAAACTGGAATTAATGCATGTGCGTAAAGTGTCATCCCAGATTAGCCTCAACTCGATTTTTTGGTAGAAGAGACATCCTGGAAACGAAAAATTCCATAAACGCTGAAAGTGTCGTCACTTATTAGCCTGTGCAGACAGCACAGGCTAATCTAGGATGACACTTTACGCACATGCATTAAGCCCAGTTTGAAAGAAGGGGCTCAAGGTACATCAATCATTAGGAAGGGGCCATGTTGGAGTCCGTCCTCCTTTTGTCAGTAGTTCCCTCGGTCAATGCATAAGTTTGTAGAGCAAACTTCTTCCACATTTCTCAAGGGATTAAATTTTAACTTTTAAATATGTCATCATCATGAAGAGCAGACGTGCCAGCCACTTTTTGTATGCACAATGACCGACAGGTTCCTGAGTTATTTGACCTTGAACATGGCTGACAAAGTGGTGTGAGGTATGAGTCATGTTTGTTATAAAGCTTTATTAAGAAGCATGTCATGGAGCAGTATTCTTAATATAAGTCAGCTGAATATAGTAATGTTAAAGAACAAAATTATCTGTATTTAATGACCTAATAAACAATGTAAAGCAAAGTTCCATTGCTTAGGACAAGACAGGAAAATATTTTTGTAGTGCAATAAAACCTGTTCAACTAATATGTTAAGGTTTCTTTAAACTTAATGCCCGGGGTTTCTTTAATATTAAACCACCAGACAAACATAGCTTTTCTGCCCCTGTTTTTCCATGTATTGAAGGAATATTGATTGCATTATACAAACATATGGTATTATCAACAACTAAAAAATAAAACAGCAATATGTAAACTTATTCAAATCATTCTTTGATGGACAAGTATTCACTGGTCAGTTCTGATGGACAAGTATTCACTGGTCAGTTTTGATGGACAAGCATTCACTGGTCAGTTTTGATGGACAAGTATTCGCTGGTCAGTTTAGATGGACAAGTATTCCCTGGTCAGTTTTGATGGACAAGTATTCACTCATCAGTTTTGATGGACAAGTATTCACTGGTCAGTTTTGATGGACTAGTACTCACTGGTCAGTTTTGATGGACAAGTACTCACTGGTCAGTTTTGATGGACAAGTATTCACTGGTCAGTTTTGATGGAAGTACTCACTGGTCAGTTTTGATGGACAAGTACTCACTGGTCAGTTTTGATGGACAAGAACTCACTGGTCAGTTTTGATGGACAAGTATTCACTGGTCAGTTTTGATGGAAAAGTAATCACTAGCCAGTTTTGATGGACAAGTAATCATGGGTCAGTTTTGATGGACAAGTACTCACTGGTCAGTTTTGATGGACAAGTATTCACTGGTCAGTTTTGATGGACAAGTACTCACTGGTCAGTTTTGGTAGACAAGTATTCACTGGTCAGTTTTATGAATACTTTCAGGATGAGGGTACCTTCCAACTCCAGGAGAAATCACGCAGCTTTCTAGCGGAGATGGGAAGTGAGTCGGCACCCATTCTGCACTGGAGAGACATGTGGGCCTTCGTCTGTGTTCACAAAAGTAATCATAATAATTTTTTAGTGAAGCTTCTTTGCTTATTGGATTTCTTGCAAAATAACGTGTTATGTCATATAAGAATTAAAAATTGAATTACATATTTTAGTGTTGGGTGTTTGCCTATAAACAACTCTTTGTTGTTCTCGTGATTGGTAATACAACAAAAAAATATTATTTTTTGGCCAAAATACAAAATGATAAAAATCATGAATAAAAAAGTATTTATTAAACAAAGCATATAGAGGTTTGGGTGTTATTTAAAAGGGGGTAGGGGACAGGATGTTAAATTTTATTACAATACATGCATATTTTTACAGGCAGGCATCTGNAGGCTCATATATAGAGCAAGCCTACCTGTCAGTCAATGTTACCTTGGCAACTGCTGTTGGTAATGTCATTGTGATATCATATTATAATAAGTAAAAGCTTGCGCTTATGCACTAGTTTCCTTACTAGTCAGGATTTGTTTAGTTACTTAGTGTCAGTTCAAATAATTAATGCTTTTTTTGCCTTAAAAAGCTAAGCATTTCCTTGCTTTGCAACATCTTATTTACAAAAAAAAAGTTAAGTGTAGATTATTACTGGTGTATTATCATACGCCCATTTAAAAATGGCCATATTAATGGAACACTTGAGAGTTCAGTTAGAAAGGTGAGACAGACTTTGTCTACTATGAACACATGTTCAAACAATTCTGTTGTCTTGTTAATCATGGGGACTTCGAGTTAAGTGATCACATGTTGGAGTTTGTTCATAAAGGACCAGGTGTCTTGGTCCAAGATTAATGTTGTAATTCAAGGTCAAAGTTCAACTAGAAGAAAGCAGTTGAAACATTTCTCAATCTTTACATAAAAACACTTCATTTTCATGTCTTATTCTATTTATGAGAGTGGCATTTCTGTTTCATTTAAGTTATTGTTGAAATAAGCTTTCATTTTAGATTGTTTTTATGCCCCCTTTAAAAAAAAGGGGGGGGTATATTGTTTTTGGCCTGTCTGTCCGTCATTGTGTGTGTCTTTCTTTCTGTGTGTCTGTCTCTAAAACTTTAACCGAGGTTAAAGTCTGGTCATAACTTTTGTAATTTTGATCATAGCAACTTGATATTTGGCATGCACGTGTATCTCATAGAGCTGCACATTTTGAGTGGTGAAATGTAAAGGTCATCCTTCAAGGTCAAAGGTCAAAAAACAAAAACAAGAGGCCCATGAGGGCCTAAATCGCTCTACTGGCTGGAATGTCAATGGAATGGAAAGACATCCTGCAAGGGAATACTGAAAACACAAATCCTTTCATCCTTGCCAAATGAATTATCAGATGGCTTATATTTTATTTAATTTTAAATTTATAATTGCAACCAATTAAACAACCTACTTAAATGCCTCGGACCAATACAAATTCAAGGGGCGATAATTCTGGACTTTTTACTCTGATGTAACCCATTTTCAATAGGGTTTGAGTCCTTATTAATATAAAGACACTGAACAAGTTTGAAAAGAATCGGATGAAAACTGTGGAGTTTATCGCGCAAAGAAGAAAAAGTCTAACGCACGCACGGACGGACGGACGGTCTAATGTAACCCATTTTCAATAGGGTTCGAGTCCTCATGAATATAAAGACACTGTACAAGTTTTAAAAGAATCGGATAAAAACTGTGGAGTTTATGGCGTAAACAAGAAAAAGTCTACACACGCACGGACGGACGGTCTAATGTAACCCATTTTCAATAGGGTTCGAGTCCTCATTAATATAAAGACACTGAACAAGTTTAAAAAGAATCGGATGAAAACTGTGGAGTTTATCGCGTAAACAAACAAAAGTCTAACGGACGCACACACGGACGGACGGACGGACGGTCTGATGTAACCCATTTTCAATAGGGTTCGAGTCCTCATTAATATAAAGACACTGAACAAGTTTGAAAAGAATCGGATGAAAACTGTGGAGTTAATCGCGTAAACAAGAAAAAGTCTAACGCACGGACGGACGCACGCACGGACGGCAGACGGACGGTCTGATGTAACCCATTTTCAATAGGGTTCGAGTCCTCATGAATATAAAGCCACTGAACAAGTTTGAAAAGAATCGGATGAAAACTGTGGACTTTATCGCGTAAACAAGAAAAAGTCTAACGGACACACACACGGACGGACGACGGAAACCACACCATGACATAAGCTCTTCTGGCCTTCGGCCAGTAGAGCTAAAAATCAAAGCGGCGCAACAGGGGGCATTGTGTTTCTGACAAACACATCTCTTTTTTTTTTAATAACAAAATATAACCGATTCACATTTCAGATACAAAATGCCCCTGGCCTTCTACAGCAGAAAACGAACGTCGGCAAATGTTTTGTAACAAGTACGAGGGTTACGGCTCAATATGCAGTTGTGACAAACCTGATCCGCTCCACTTTAATGTGACACCGGTATGTTATGTAGACTTGTGGGATTTCATAGAGTGTTAGTCATGAGCATCATTGGTAATGATTGTCAGTGTCTGCTAGTTTGAATTATTGTGTCTACAGCAGACTCAGTCTAAAACTAGCAAAGGAAATAAATAAAATCGATCTTAAAACAGCATGGATATGGACATGATCTAAAATCTGCAAAGGAAAGGAACATATTGATGTAGAGTCTGTAATGGAAAAAAGCAGCATTTATCTGAAATGAGCAATTACAAGGAAGACTGTTAATCTCAAATCAATAATGGATATTAACATTATATATCTACAATAAGCAATGACAATGTTGTTTTTTATCTCAAATAAGAAATGGAAATTAACATTATTAATTTAAAATAAACAATGAATATAAACATTATTAATCTCAAATTAGTAATGGAAATCAACATTATTGCAGTCAACCATTCTGGCTATTATTTTTGTCCATGTGTGTGTGCCATATTGAATTATATTTATTTTTCCAGTTGGCCATTGGTGGTATACTGGATGTGCCAGTCACTGTGATCGCTAGTAACAGACCTGCCTATCTGTACAGGTACACAATTTGTGGCAATAGATAGATTTAAGTGAAAGAAGAACATTCTAATATAACTTATATAACTAATTTTCTTAAACTCCCCTGAGCACAACATGTTTTTAAGACTGCACTAGAGTGTTACTAATTTGATCCTTGTTCTGGTGAAAATGGGCTTAATGAATGTGCATAAAGTTTCATCCCAGATTAGCCTGTGCTGTCCGCACAGGCTAATCAGGGAAACACTTTCCACTTTGTATTTTTTTTGTATTGTTGTCCCAGGTTAGGCTGTACGGACTGCACAGGCTGATCTGGGACATAACTTCAAGCACATGCATTAAGACCAGTTTTCCCAGAATGAGGCTCATTTGATTTCTGACCACTGGCCAATGCCAGATTGCAGCATAGTTACCTCTTGTATTTCAGGATGCTCACAAGGCTGTTGGTCACACCTGGAGCTCCAGTCAACAAGATAACAGTTTTCATAGACGGCTATCATGACGTGAGTTAGAAATTGGTTTAATGCTGCACATGGCAAACACATGAGTCATTGCAGATTTTCCTACTTTCTCCCTTCTTCTTGATGGAAAAATACTGGATTTTGAATTGGTTGTTTGGAATGAACAATAATATTGATTTCTATTTAGTATGAATTAAGCCATAAAAAGGTTTTAAAATATCTGATGTGATTTGCAGATAAATTACATAATTAGGTAAAAAGCCCCAAAATATCTACAATAACGAAGTCTGTTATTAAAAATAAATCTTAAGGGCGTATGCAGCAGTTAAAAAAACATTGTTACCACAGAATTTGACAGTCTTTAGTAATTCGCTAAAGCTATCTTTTGTTGAAATTAAAATAGGAAAAGAACCATGTAAGTGTTAATATTATATTAACATTATTGTTTATTTTATAATTAAGCTTAATATTTCTTTGCATTATACTTTCTTAATGAAATTAGAGGTGAAATAATTCCAGAACCTTTCAAGCGCATGTTCTGCGTACATGTACATCATGAATTTGACTTTATCTGTTTGTTTTACATTGTAATACTAGTTGGAAACTGTATAGCTCTATGATCATGGATTTTTATAAATAATCTGATTGGCAATGACAGTTCCACAACACTACTGTCCCTTCATGTCAATCTTGTCAGTTAAATCTCTGCGTGTTGTGTTGAAAGTATTGGGGATTATTGGGATGTATGTAACATCATTAATAAGTATTTTTTTCTTACGATACAAGTATCGAACTGTTAATCTCGTAAAATGTTACAACTCTGCTTGTATATGCACATTGAAAAGTCATATAGATCTTAATGTTCTGTTCTGCACAAACTTAGTGACACTTTCAGTTATTTTCATTATCTTCCTAGTATAAGAAACATATGACTCGTAGATCTTGTGTATTGGCAGTTACTAAGGTATTTGTTTAGTTATATTTGTTGCAGTTTCTTACCACCTCACATGTACCAACATATGTAATAAATACAACAAATTTTCAACAAGCTGTTGGTTTATCTGTCCAGATTTTCAATCTGTAAAAAATGATCAGTTTGATTTTGGCTTAAAGAGACAATTCTGAAGGTCTTCACTTAGGTTGGGGTTTCGGGCATTTTTGTTTTAAAGCATACCTATTAAATTGCTGATACGAAATTCAAATACAAATTTTTCAAGAACTCTAAAAATTCTTATTTATGAGTCACTAAAGAACTGTGTGTTGGTTATCAGTAAATATGATCAGTATTCACACTTATATCGATCAATATACAGATCAAGCAATAATAGTTTCTATAAATTTATTTGTGATTTTTACAGTTTGTAAATTTTTGGAGCACCTTTGTTGATTGAACGCCTCTTTAATCCGCAATTCACACATTTTTGACACTATGTCTGATGTGCTATTAATATATTCTTGGCCCAATTTTCATCCAAAGATTAACTTGTATCCAATGTGATTCAGGTTTTGAGGAGTTATTTTATGTTTGGCATGGACAATTTTTCAGTTTTAGAGAGGATTCCAGTTTAGAGATCTGGTTTAGAGGATTTCCAGTGTAAACTGTTAAAGTTTGATGACATGTTTAAAATGTAAGATAATAAAATTCTTAATGCCAAGGATAGCTAGCTACCAGTTTAAACAATTCTAATTTGCTAAACACATATCTTCAATTATAGGAATAGATCAACTGTTTTTCTGGTAATTCAACACATGCCTTGTCATTACAAACATACAATACAAAAGGTGTGTGCAGTCTTAGCGATGATTCCTTATGCATACTTTGCCCTTTAGGGGACACAAATTGTGAAATCCTTTTTCGTGGTATCATATTTTATTTGTTGTTGTATTTTCTCATCAATATTCATCTTATTTTTTATTAGAATTAAAAAAAAATCATTCACTTATTGTGCAACAGGTGTTATAGTTAAACTACTCTACGTGAAATTAAACTGCCTCGTAACTTACTAAGTCTTTAAGCTCACTATTTACATTTTGCAGTAAAGTTTGCATTAATAAGACTATAAAGAAAATAACAAATTTAATGAATAATGTTTGTTAGATAATAACATACATTGATAATTTGTTATGTTGCATTAATTGTGATATGTTTTATGTGACTGACAAAATAAGAGATCAAAGCTGGCTATCCCTTTAAATATATAAGAAACTTTGAGATATTGGGCCTGAGCACATTCTCTTCACCTACAATAAAAAGTATGAAAGGAAATTTCAAAACTGCTTTCTCTCATTGTTGATCGACAGTTCAACCACAGAAAGTTTTTTTTAGAATAACGTTTCTCATTCTGGTTTCAGGAGCCACTAGCTGTCACACGCCTGTTAAATGTGCGAGGTATACAGCATGCACCGCTGGGTCAAAAGAATGCCAGAATCAGCCAACACTACAGGTTCAGCCTCACTGAGACATTCAACATATTCCCGGTAGGTCATTGCGTAACCAGAGCCTCATTCTGGGAAAACTGGGCTTAATGCATGTGCGTAAAGTGTCGTCCCAGATTAGCTTGGCAGTCGGCACAGGCTTATCTTGGACGACACTTTCCGCCTGTCATGTGGGGCTGCCTTTGCGTGGGTCTAATGTTGGATTATTAGCTATATAAATAGTATTTTTTATCAATTTTCTCTATTTTATTCTGGATATGACATCACATGATAGTCATCCCTTCACCTAATGTCAAAAATTTTGACTTTTCTCCTATTACCCGTAAGAGGCTTACTTTTAAATGTCCAATTAATAATGATATTCATAATAATGAAGGAGTAACACTGTCATGCCACTCATGACAATGTCTTCTCACTTCATGTACAATAAATAATTAGCAGTCAAATGCACGCCATCCATGTGAAGTGCGTCTTTAGTAACTTCATGTCACAATCAAAACTTACCTATTTTAAGGCCAATTAGGTTACCAATAAGGCTATTTCTTTGTTTGAGAGCACATTTCAAACTAATAGATGCCTAATTTTACCATTGTGCTCTACAAAATTTGTATACAAAAGTAAAGATTTCAATGTTCTATGCGCTACTAAGTTTTTATTTGGCAGTCCATATGCCCAAACTTTCATTTTTTCCATGAGGATGACATGACGTTGTACATATCAGCATTATCTGTGTTGCATGCTTTTCACGTTCATAAGTATTGCAATAATGAACAGGCGTAAAAAATGTTGTTTGTTTATTTTAGAGAGAAAGCCAATTATATTTTTACACATGCGCATTTTTTTTGTTTAAAATTATTGATATTATTAGTATGAAAAGTTCATACTAAAATCATTTTAAAAATAATAATAATAATAAAAAAAAATAAAAAAAAATATAATTATTATTATTAGCTTGGCTGTTTTAGAAGAAAACCCGAGGTATTGTCATAGCCAGCTCGTCCGCCGTCCGCGTCGTCCGGGTGTCCGAAAACTATAACATTGGCCATATCTTTTGCAATATTTAAGATAGCAACTTGATATTTGGCATGTATGTGTATCTCATGGAACTGCAAATTTTGAGTGGTGAAAGGTCAAGGTTATCCTTCAATGTCAAAGGTCATTTTTTTCCTTTTTAGCTCATCTATTTTTTGAAAAAAAAATTATGAGCTATTGTCATCACCTGAGCATCGGCGTCTGCGTCGGCGTCCGGTCAAGTTTTGTGTTTAGGTCAACTTTTCTCATAAAGTATCAAAGCGATTGCATTCAAACTTGGTACACTTACTTACTATCATGTGGGGACTAGGCAGGCAAAGTAAGATAACTCTGGCTGGCATTTTGACAGAATTATGTGCCCTTTTATACTTAAAATTGAAAATTTGGTTAAGTTTTGTGTTTAGGTCCACTTTATTCCTAAAGTATCAAAGCTATTGCTTTCATACTTGCAACACTTACTAACTACCATAAGGGGACTGTGCAGGCGAAGTAATGTAACTCTGACTGGCATTTTCACAGAATTATGGCCCCTTTATACTTAGAAAATTGAAAATTTGGTTAATTGTTGTGTTTAGGTCCACTTTATTCCTAAAGTATCAAAGCTATTGCTTTCATACTTGCAACACCTACTAACTATCATAAGGGGACTGTGCAGGCAAAGTATGTAACTCTGACTGGCATTTTGACATAATTATGCCCCTTTTATATTTAAAAAAGTGAAAATTTGGTTCAGTTTTGTGTTTTGGTCCACTTTACTCCGAAAGTATCATAGCTATTGCTTTCAGACTTGGAACACTTGCTAATTATCATAAGGGGACTGTGCAGGCAAAGTTATGTAACTCTGACTGGCATTTTGACAGAATTATG
>VMBQ01002097.1:4390-19284 GCA_007657795.1 Dreissena rostriformis | reverse complement strand
CCTAATAAATGACAACTCCCCACACTATACCCCCCTCACTCCCCGATCCCCCCTCCCAATTTTTTTATAAACATGGTAAAAAAATAAAAAAATGAAAGACTGTCCAACCATCCCACCCAAGAATCCCCACCCGCCAAAAAAAAAAAAAAATCATTTTTTTTTTCTTTTTTGAAAGATAATGTCATAAATGACCCCCACAATTTTGCTAAAATTGCCATCACTTCTTTATTCATGATCAGATTTGATTCATACTTTGACAAATAGATGAGCGGTCTGCACCCGCTAGGCGGTGCTCTTGTTTTTTCTTCTTTTTATTCAAAACTGCACCCACAGCCGAAAGTTGGCACCCGCTCTGCGGTGCTCTTGTTATATTGCAGAATTTTGGCTATTGCATTTTTTTCATGAGTGCCAACATGGTTGCTGTATACTGTTCTATTATTTTTTAGGATGCCCAGAATATCATTATCCTGGAGGAAGATCTTGATGTGTCTCCAGATTTCTTCTTGTGAGTGCACTCGTGATTCTTTGAGCCAGGTTCTGTGAAAACTCGGCTAAATGACTGTGCGTGAAGTGTCGTCCCAGATTAGCCTGTGCAGTCTGCACAGGCTTGTCAGGGACGGCACTTTCCGCCTAGACTGGATTTTAAATAGAACTGACTTCCTTTGAATAAAAAATTCCATAAAAGCGTTAAGTGTTATCCCTGATTAGCCTGTGCGGACTGCACAGGCTTATCTGACACAACACTTTATGCACATGCATTGAGCCCAGTTTTACTAGAAGGCAGCTCATTTATCTTATTAGCTCAATTAGTGTTGTCACAGTTGGCTTTTGTGAAAGTGTTTTGTCTGTCGTCTAATGTCCGTCGCCAACATTAAACTTGTGGACACTCACTAGGCCAAATTCATAATAATTGTGACATCAATATCTTGGCCAAGTTCGAAACAGGGTTAAAAACTAGGTCACTTAGTGTAATTAAAGAAAATCATTGTGAAAACTCAAGTCGTGTATTTTGTCTACATGATATCTTGAGAGAGTTTGAAAATGGATTGCCTCAATTGAACCCATGGCTGGCAGTGTATGTGGCAGTTTTCCTGATGTTTTGGCTATTGAAAATGTTTGTTACACTCTAGAAGTCACTTTTTTGTCCAATGATCTTAAAACATTTTCAAAACATTAGTCTGTATAGTTTCTCAACCTAGTTGGAAAATGGTCCAGCTTCCTTGAACAAACTGGCTTCAGGGGGTGGGTCTTTTTTCCTTCCTGTGCAAATAACAAAGACATTATCTGCTTACATATAAATATTGTTTGCAAATTCAATGACAGGGATCCAGGTAAGTGCTCTAGAAAAAAAGACTTTAATGATTTACTGTTTGTTAAATATGAATAGAAACTAATTGGGAAAAGAATATTTGTGTAATTTATTCAATAGGCAATATTTGTTCTGAGACTTAAATATGTCCAAGAGGTCAAAAATGGCCATTACTTAATTGCTATTCTCTGGAAAGTCCCATTTTAGTTCTTATGTTTATATTCATGTATAAACTCTGTGTGTGTTTGTAGGTACTTCCAGCAGACTATGCCTTTACTTGCCAAGGATCCCACACTGTACTGTGTGTCTGCATGGAATGATCAGGTAACACTCAGCCTTGATTTGAATGATATACATGAAGTCAAGTAACAAAACTGTGTGTGTCTGACTGGAATTATCGGTAATTCTGTACTTAGTTACAGTCAGACTTGGTTTGAATGATGTCATTTAGTTACAGAGTACATCCGCACTGTATGTGTCTGCCTTGGTATAAATGATATTCTTAAGTTACAGAATACCACTGTACTGTAAGTGTGTCTCCATGGAATGATCAGGTACATCTGTACTAAGAAACAATCAGTCATTTTTTTAACAATTTTCTTAGGGTACAGAGTACTATTCAGGTGTACTTTGTGTATGTGTGTCTGTATGTAATTATAATGTACATCTCTACTTAGCAACACTGGGTTTTAATGATGTTTTAAATCATGCACAACACATTTTCTTATAAGGCAACATGCCTGTCCAGTAGGATGTTAGTTAGACAGATTGCCTTTATGCTGAGAGTCACGGATATAGGTTATGAATTTGGAGTAGTGATGTTCACCAATAACTGCGTTTCATTTGTCAAAAATTGCCCCCCCCCCCCCCNCCCTTCAGCGCAAGGGGTGACACTTTAATAAGCCTTCTGTTTACTTTGTTCTATTCATTTATAAAATAGTAATTTGCCAAAATACTTAAAATAAATAAACAAATCATCATTCCATTCTGAACTGCCTCCAAGGGGCCATCAGGGGTTATAAAGAAAGGTGCACAACTCAATACCCTGTGCAAGTAAAACATTGAAACTATAAATTCAGTACAGTCCCTGTTTGCAGGGTTATGAACACTCATGCCAGGATGAGAGGCTGCTATACCGGATTGAGACGATGCCGGGACTCGGTTGGATGTTGAAACGATCGCTGTTTATTGATGAGCTGGCACCACAGTGGCCCTCAGCTGACAAGGTATATTGGGTCGTGACTCTTTACTAGGGTGTGACACTTTACCATGCGTTTGAATATTATGAGCCTCATTCTGGGAAAACTGGGCTTAATGCATGTGCGTAGTGTCATAACAGATAAGCCTGTGCAATACAGGCTAATCAAGGACAGAACTTTCTGCCGAGGTTGGATTTTCTTTTAGAAGACACTTTCTTTAAAAAAAAATTTTAATAAAAGCGGAAAGTGTCGTCCCTGATTAGCATGTGTGCATTGCACAGGCTTATCTGGGATGACACTTTACGCACATGCATTAAACCCCATTTTTCCAGAACCAGGCTCTTATTCTCATGGTTGACAGTATTTGGGTAATTTATTATAATATTATAATTTGTTGGGGTGAGGGGATTTGGGGAAAAGGGATCATGTCTATAAAAGTGATTCTTTAAATTTCTTTTGTGCATCAATTCAAAGCATGTTTACTGTGTATTTTGGGTTTTTAACAGTTCTTTAATTTTAAGCTACTAAATAAAGAACATGTTAATTTTGTTTAATATAGTGCTTCTAATTGCACTTGAAACAAAATTCTTGAAAATGCTTATTACAAGGTTTTTTAGCACACCTTAGCACAACATGCTCATGGTGAGCTGTTGTGATTGCCTTTTGTCCGTTGTTCGTAATGCGTTGTGAATCGTGAGGCGTCAACATTAACCTTGTGATCACTCTAGAGGCCACATTTATTGTCCGATCTTCATGAAACGTGGTCAGAGCATTTGTCTTAATGAAATTTCAGCTGAGTTTGAAACTGGATCAGGTGAGGTAAAAAACTAGGTCACAATGTCAATTTATTTTTTAAAGCTATAGAAGTCACATTTTTTGTCCAATCTTCCTGAAACTTGGTTAAAAGATTTGTTCTAATGATATCTCAGCCGAGTTTGAAAATAAAAATTTGCTAAAAAATTGAATATATAATTTATGTTTCAGAAAGTTCTTTTGTAATTCTGAACTCCACCTTCTTAGAATAGTTCAGTTGCTTCTGGTCTCAGGTGAGCGCCTTAGGGCCCATGGCCCTCTTGTTAAAAATAACCTGATATACTGCACAGAACTGTTTCAAGCTTTTTTTATTTCAAGCTTTTTTTAAAGGCTTGTTTGCCAGATCTTCTACCAAATTTTGAAATTGACTTGCCCAGACCTTAATCTACTCGCCCCGGGTGAACAGGCAACTACTAATTTTCTATCACTGCATGATAATCTCATTTTAGAAATCACCTAAATAGGCAGCGGTCCATGGGGAGGGTCTGTACAGTTTGCCATAGTTTAATACTGAACAATCAAAACAATAACATGATTATTTGTGTGTTAGGGTTTATTTTGTAAAGAGGAAATATTGACTTAACATAATTTGCACTATGGATACAAATTGTGTTGTTATGTGCTATGAAACATTTGCATTTATTCGCGGATTGTATTACAGAACAAATGATTTAAACGAATCGCACATGAAGTTTATTTCAAAATCAGAACATGGTTGGTTAGTCTTTGACATGTATATGAATGCCAATATAATAAAGTGTCCTGATCAAATGCCAATGACCTGTTTTGGGCTTAAAAATATGGCATAATAAATAATATATATGAACTATTGTATATATCCTTATTGACGCGCACTGCACATGTTTTTTCAAGACCCCTGCGCGTTAAATTCGAACCACTATTTCCTATTCCTCACATTTGAACAGTGTAACATTTTCAAACAAAATTGCAGCAAAAATGATGTTTTCAGATGTTATATGCCACTCTTTAATGGAGTACGGGCTACATAAATCTTATCTTATGGTTCCGATAAATTTCGATGAACCCCAGATAAGACGGCCTGCATGTCTATAAGGGCATGAGCGTCAATAAGGACATATACAGTATTAAGAATGTATGATAACTGGAAGTAGAAAATGATTATCAAATATACCTAATGAAAACAATTATTGTTTTGAAATAATGATCCCACTTCTCCAAAAAGTCCCATTTGATTGTAAGAAATAACAAATCAGATTTTTGGGACATTAACAAGTTTGGAGCATCTAGGGTTTATCAAGCAAATATTCAGATATATTTGGATAAGAAAAAACTAATATTGAAATACAATTTCAGGATAAGATCCAAACCCTTCAAAAATAAAAACAGAATGGCCTTTAAGCAGCGCCCCTTCCCTTGTTGACACCTTACCCCTATATGACTGTTTCAGTCACAGTAAAGACATGATTCCTTTTGGGGCTGAGGTATTTTCGAATCTGATTATTGAAGCATTGCAAAGCAAAACAGTAAAGACATGTTTCATGGGCAGATAACCTGTAGGCAAGTTAAAACCCCAAAACCCAATTTGGAATGGAATTTATGTTTGGACAATAATTGTTATCACTTTGCTGAAAACAACTTCCAGCAGTATTCAGAGCGAAAGAAGTGTTAAATGCCACACATCAGCTTTGTTCGCATGTGCTGTAAGAGAATAATGTGATTACATTTATGCAAATGTGTTATCAAATTTCCAATAAAATTGTTTGGTTTTTGGTTTAGAGAGGGTTCAGTTTATTATATATAAAATAAGAGTGAAAAAAAAATGGGACCGACCCGGCTCTTCAGTTTTGACAGGTTCTTGGTTTTCACATGGTTCAGGTCAGAAAAATTTCACTGTATCATGCAAACTTGTTTTCTAAAATGAAGTCATACCAATAAATTGTGACATGTCAGAATGACAACAAATACCATAGTAATGATTGCAAATTCTTATAACATCATCAGCAAATTATTATAAACCACTTTTCATTCCTTAGTGAAGGACAAAGTTTGGAACATTTCTTAAGTTTCATACAATCACGTCTTAAATGAAACCTTATTTGAACACCATTATATTGTCATTATTTGTCAAACCAACAACCAGTGTTCCCGTGTTTTTACTGTAGTAGACACATGTTGGTGAATCAACACCATCCTTCCCTGTCACCAACGCTGCCAGTCTCTGTCTCCCATCTCTGTCCAACTGGATGACTGCATTGCAGTAAGCACAGCATGCCAGAAATTGTCCCGAGTCTGCGACATGAAGACAATTTAGGTTATCCCCCAATCGCCACTTCAGTGCATGGTCATACATTATGGAGATCCTTTTGCCATCCCTGGACAAAGTCATCAGCTTGCTCATGTCCTTGATGACAACATAAATCCTTTCTCCATCTTGACTGATTGCACAGGCTGTGACTATGAATATAAGACAAGAAATAATTATGCGTTTTAAATGGAAAATAGGGAATTGTATTCAAGGACAGTTAGGACACAACAGATTGACCCATTGATCGTTGGCATTCCAGATTTATTTTTGTAAGTCATATTTAGAAATAAAACAATTCTTCAAATTAAACACCATATAATAAACTAAACACACGTGTAGATTTGTAGCATATAAATTGACTTTATAATATTGGATGAGAATCTTGTTTGTTTGCTAGTCTATTAGAGCGTGAACCTCGCCAATAAAACTCAAAAGCCAACCAATATGGGAGTCATATTGGCCACATTTTTTCAAGGCTTTTGAAATTTAGTGGCGAGGTTCACGCTCTAGCAAGCAAGCAATTATATTTTCGATTTATGCTCTAGTTTCAATTGATTTTATGGCAGTATCACTTATTTTAAATTGGTGTTTGACTGATAAAAAAAGAACATTATTTTGTACAATACACTATTATTTTTGTATTCCCCCGGTAGGGTGGCATATAGCAGTTGAACTGTCAGTCCGTCAGTCTGTGCGTCCGTCCGAAAACTTTAACATTGGCCATAACTTTTGCAATATTGAAGATAGCAACTTGATATTTGGCATGCATGTGTATCTCATGGAGCTGCACATTTTGAGTGGTAAAAAGGTCAAGGTCATCCTTCAAGGTCAAAGGTCAAAAAACAAAATCCAAGGAAAGTAACAAGCTTTAAAGGGAGATTATTTCGATACCTGCCAAATGATAAATAGAAATTTTATTTCAAAGCAGCGCAGTAGGGGGCATTGTGTTTTTGACAAACACTTCTCTTGTTAATTTTTTTTTTTTTTAAATAGCTTTAGGCTTTTTGTTTTCAATGTTTGTCAGCAAAGAGGGGAAATAATAAAGAGAATAATAATTTACCCATACTGTCACTTGATTCATCCTCAAACATCTTGCACACCAGTATCCCATCCAAAGTGTATTTGTACAGGGCTGTACCTGATGCAATGTACAGGTTGCCCTGGTGATGGGCAATACACTGACAGTAATGTTGGGGCTTAATTGTCCTCTCTTGCACCAGCTGGCGATTGGTCACTCTGATGAAGTGGACCCCGCTGTCAAACGCAGTAACAGCCACCAGACTGGAGTCAATGCTGCACATGGAGTTTGGGTGACCAGGCAAGTCACAGTGGGCTACCACCTTGTAGTCCTGATCCAGCAGCTTCACATTGCTGTTTTTCCAGTCTGTGATGAGGAGTCCAGACGCTGTGTCACAGATACCTGTTATCCGACATGTGCACAAATCGCTTGTCATTCTCACCCTAAACATCCTGCTTTTTTTCTCCAACTTTATGACTTCATTTGGATCAGATACCAGATCTGGCTTTTTTTTTATCGTTTTTAAGTTTTTTACGTTCAGCCTTTCTGGACAATCTTGCAACTGGATTTGATAATATACTTGATGTGTTCACAACACTTGTTTGGTTTGCAGGATGAGATAGGCTGGATGAACTGTAAACTGGATTATACATCAGGTCTGGTTTGTTTACATCTTTTGTTTGGTTTTCAGGGTTTGGCTTGCTGGATGAACTCGATACATGGTTAGATATCTTGTCTGAAATGTTCTCAGAAATTGTTCGGTTTGCAGATTCAGGCTGGCTCAGTGAACTGGATACGGCATTGGACACAAAGTCTGTGTTCATGGTACTTGTTGGGTTTCCGGGGTCTAAATTTGTCGATGAATTTGAGTAGTTGAGAGTACTTGGTGGGTTTCCAGTGTCAATCTGGTGGGATGATAAGTCATGGTCTTTGGCTTTTGATGGTTTGGTAATTGTTCCCTGTGTAATGCTTCCAACTGTTTGTGATTGCTTCTCTTTGCAGATTATTTGTCCCAATCCTGAGAGGGTGGACAGAGTTTGTTGGATTAATGTATCAGGATTAAAGGTCAATGTCACCTCACTCTTTGCTTTTATTTCTTTCAAAACTGCTTCAGTTTTTAGGGACTGCTCAAGGAATTTTCTATACATGATCAGATGGATGGTTTCACTTTTATCCTTTATATTCTTCCAGTCTTCTTGTACACATGTCATTGTTTTGATAGAGTCAGTGATGTGATTAACGTCAGTTTGTATAGAACTCCTCATTGTGGCCAGTAATGTGTCCAACTCCTTGATAGTATTCTTCTCCAGTTCATCCAAAGAATCGTTGATTGCCTTGCGTAATGTTTTGATTTTATCTAGAATCTTATTGTAGTTATCTTCAAGGGATATCATTCTACTCAAAAAATCAATTTTCTTCTGAATCAACTGTTCATGAAGTGTATCAACAGTTGCTGAGAATTGCTTAAACTCTCCATTTTGGTGGAGAGCTTTCACTTTATCAGCGAGGACTAACACATGACTGCATTTTCTGCAAGAAAAAATACACTTTAAATCCTGATAGTCTTTTTTTAAAAGACTTGCCACGTATGTATCATGTATTTGAAATCTCACTAAATAGATGATACAACTTTATAAGGTACAATTATACTTACTGATGATTGAAGATGTGGCAGAGATAACACAGCAACTCGCTATGGCTGTCACAGAATGCTGTTAGTTCTTTCTTATGCTCCTGACATTGCTCTAAAACATCCAAGGATGCATGGGAAACAGGCCACTGGCTGATGTTTTCTTTTCCCAAAGTAACATGCTTTTTGTACAGGAAGTTATTGTATTCCGCACATTCACCGCAGTAAAATTTAGAACATTCCTCACAGTAAAATTCAGCCTCCCTGTTTATGTCATTTCCATGACAGGTAAAACAAGAAAAGTCAAAGAACAAATCTGATCCTCTGTGAATTGAACTCTCAAAATTGGATGCCATTTCTATCACTTTCAATAAATTGATATTGAAATTGACTTCAAGTTCAAATTAATGAACTAGTTTCATGTGAAGTATAATCACCAGATATGTAGGATGTGTAGGGTACATTTATTGTTATCTTATCAACATCAAACTTAAATGTATACATAAATAATCAAGCGACATACCACTTCTCAATGCAAAGTTTATAAACTGCAATTATAATTCTCAAGATATAAATTTTATACCAATGTTGATATTTAGGCCAGAGTTTTATTATTTTCTGTTTAACAGGATTTATTTTTTTGGAAAGTTTGAGTAGGAGGAGGGAAAAAAAAACTNACTTTTTTTTTTTTTTTTTTTTTTTTAAGTTTCTAAAAACAGTTAAAACAAGACTATTGCCAAGCAATACCGGTAAAACTTTACCATTTTCAGCAATATTTCAAGTATATTTGTTTAATAGCTTAAAAAAGTGTTATGAGTGCTACCATTAACGAAAAAAAGACAAATCAAGTGCACTGTACCTAGTTGGTGGGGTAACTTTCAGTTTCATTTGAATTACCTATATTTCATCACATTCTTCTCTTTTTTTATTGGAACTTTTGTACTCAGAAAGTATGCACTACTTACATTAGTTTCGGTATAAAATACCATTTAATTTATTAAAATTCAGACAGTAAATCCTGTAAAACGGAAGGCTTCTTTTGACAACTGTCACGCATTTTCAATACTATGTATCAAGAAAACTGCATTATTTTTATTTTACTTATCGGAAAAATTGGATGCGGCACTCCAGTTAAACAGAAGATAAAAAAAACTGTGGCCTTATGTTCAACTGGAATTATTAGCTTGCACTTATTGTATACAAAACATATAGAAAAAATGGAAACCTAAAAAATTGCAAAATATTTTTTTATGCCCGAGGTAGGGTGGCATATAGCAGTCAGAATGTCCGTCCGCCCGTCCATCTGGTATTCCATTTCCGGATTTTTTTCCCTAAATACTTGCAGATATTAACCTGATTTTTGGTCTGTGAGTCTATCTACATGACTCACAGATTAAGTTTGAGTTTCGTTCCAGTCAATTGATTTTTTGCGAAGTTACGACCCTTTGACTTTGACATTTTCTCAAGAATAACAGTTTTTCCACACTTTTTTCCTAAATACTTACAGATATATACCTGATTTTTGGTGTGTGAGTCTATCTAAATGAATAACAGATCAAGATCAAGTTTCGTTCCGGACCATTGATTTTTGACAATGTTACGGGCCTTGGTCTACAGAATTTTCTTTAAAATAACACTTTTCCTGATTTTTTTCCTGAAATGCTTTCAGCTACTGACATGATTTTTGATGTGTGAGTCTACCTGCATGACTTACAGATCAAGTTTTATTTTTTTTGTTCCCGTTCATTGATTTTTGACGAAGTTACGGAATTTGACTTTTTAACAATTTTCTCTAAAATAGCTGCTGTGCAGCTTCAAAGTGCAGGAGGGGGAATTGTGTTTCACAAACACAGGTCTTGTTTAATATGTGTAGCTGTAATTTTATGTATGAAAGTAAAATGTTAATTAACTATCTTTCTGCAAATAAGTCTTTGTAAAGAATTTCTTGAATTTTGATTTTTTTTCCCTGAAATATTGTCAGAAATTTGGTTTATGTCAAAAATGATATTGTTATACATGTATATTATGAAATTAAATTCCAATTTTCTTCTTGAGAAGTTGTCAGAAATGTGTATATAGTAGTAATCCCTGATCATTTGGTATGCACGTTTACAGCTCTGGGACTGGGACATGTGGATGCGAAACAATGGTATCCGCAAGTCTCGAGAGTGCATCATACCTGACGTGTCCCGTACGTTTCACTTTGGAGCCAAAGGTCTGAATGTCAACCCATACTTCCAGGAGCATTACTTCAGCAAGCACAAACTGCAGAATAAACCAAACGTGCAACTGAAGGACGTGGATAAGTAAGTACCAGTTTATAATCAAGGAATGGGGAAAGACTAAACTTGTAAGAAAAAAAACAAATATGTGATTGAAAGACTTGGATAAGTAAGTACTTGTTAATACACACCTTAACAAGTAAATAAAATAATTATTGTATCATATGCCTATGTAATGTTCTCTTTCTGCTAAATAAACATCTGATAAAATAAGTACAATTATATGATTATACTCTGAACTTACCAACACGGGAATTAGGCAATTAAAAAAAAAAGAGGAAATAAACATAACAAACAGTTCAGTTCAGAATATCTTAAATATACCTTTACGTTCAATTTGATTCAAATTGTGTTGAACATTTAATTTTCCAGAATCACCAGTGAAAAATATGAAGTTTTAGTTCGAGATTTAATTAAAAGTGCCAAAGTGTTGGATCATTCCAAGAATCCCTGTGATGAACACTTCATTCCTGACTCAAATGTAAGTAGATCTATTCAGTCACTAACATGACGTCTCCAACTTCATTTTGGTAGAGTTATCAGTGTTTTTTATTCACCATTTTGGGAATTGGGAAAATCACTGCAATTTGACTATAAAATTGCGAAATTAGTTTTGTTGTTGTTTTGCTAAAAAATGCTTCAAAATTGAAAATTAAAGTGTTTTCAATATTATATTTACTAAGGTTTAACTCATAGAGCTGGATTAGAGATGACTTTTATGTTGTTGTTTTTTTGGAAACTCTCAATTGGGAATTTTTTTGGTCCCATTTGGGAAAAATGTAAACTTTTTGGGGGCCGGAATTTGAATGAGAAAAAAACAATGGTTATAAATGATGTATTGTATGTTTATATTGTATGTTTATCAGTAGTCAATTTCAGTTAAGTCTTTAAAATACAACAACACAGAGTTTGCAATTTGAACAAATACAGGGCAAATTTGCTTTTGAATCACATGAATACTTGTGTTTTTCAAAATTCACTGTAGAAAATATTTCCAAAAGCTGAAAGTCAGGCTGGTAAAATAACAGCTGTAATTACTTTGAGTTTCTATCCAAATAAGCAAGGTACTCTGAGATATCAGTTGTATCAAAACCTACCTTAGCACCAACACTATTGCTGAGTTCACTGTATTCCAAAGCTTAAACATCCAGGAGTTTTCTTTTGATTAATCAAAAGTTTTAGATGAAGAAAAATAATGTTAAAACAAGTATTTAAGTAATTTGTTAATCTAATACATTCTTATTTGTTTTCCACATTGTTAGAGGTTGAAAGACTTTAGATTCAATGTAAAATTGTTTATAATTTTGGCTGATGTACATATTTGTATCACATTGCACAATAAAGGTTTTTTAAATGCTTTGAAGATGAATTACAAAGCCTGATGTGCGATGCTGATTGTTTTATTTTCCAGGTTGAGACATTTGTTTTGTATATAAAGATGAATACCCCGGAGGATTTTGAAACATGGAAACAGCTGGCCAAGGTATGATACTTAGCAGCTATTGAATTAAACTACAAAGTGTTAACAATAAACAAAGAATAACATACACTCTTAAACGCGAAACAACAAATCATAATACTACGAATAAGGTG
Source organism: Dreissena rostriformis (assembly GCA_007657795.1). Classification (NCBI taxonomy): domain Eukaryota; kingdom Metazoa; phylum Mollusca; class Bivalvia; order Myida; family Dreissenidae; genus Dreissena; species Dreissena rostriformis. The sequence continues at coordinate 7,153 of VMBQ01002097.1, read as the reverse complement.
TCTGGTCCCTCCGATTTCCCTATATATTCATCTAAAAAAGATGTGATTAGACAAAAAAAATGCGATTGACGGAAAATTGTGATTTTCTGAATGTATTGTTCAGTCCCTTCGTACAATAAACAATTATAATTGTCGCGAAATTACACATATTTTTGCAACCCTGACTTTTCACACCCTATCGAGCAGATATTCACACCTGTCACAAGCAGGCATTTTGTTTAACAGTTATTGATATTTCCAACAATTCTGTATCCCCCTTTACTATTTGTAATATCGTGTTTTAACTGTAGTTTAAAAAAAAATATCATTTGATCTGGGGTTATTTGGAGTCACCCTGTTGGTTGGTTTGTCGGACGTTCGGTCTTTCCTAATAAAATGTTGTCAGTTTGTACAATTCTAGAGGGATTTAATTGATACATCAAATGTGGGGCCATATAGTTCAATACACAATTTGTTATCCACATATTTCTGACATATGTGTCCTTGAACTTAGCTATGGCTGTATAAAATGTTACTAGTGCAAATATGTCACTTCCATGAAGTTTATATGTGCAAGGCATAATAAAATGTAATTAGCTAAGGGAGGGAACTACGTCTGTATTAATATAGCAATTAAGTTTACACTTGAAATATTTCATAACCATGAAGTATAGATGTGCAAGACACAATTTACATTCATTTACATTCACATGGATCAACTTATTCCGGGCAGAGTTATAGGCCCTTTAACTTAGCCATTGGCATGGTTACCATGTCTCTAACAAAGCCTTGTGGGGTATTAAATTTGTGACAAAGCTCTAGTTTTTCAAAATTATGAGTGACATCTGAAGAAATTGTATCTGTATACAGTTAAATATAATTATCATAGACGTTGCTCAATTATTGAAGTTTTATACTAGTGTAATTTGTTTCGTCTTATGAAGTGACGGACCACTTCCTAATATTATTTTTTAGTTTTTGCATACCATATAATTTATACAAATGATCTCCTAACAATTGAAAATACAGTCAGTGTTAATTGAGTAAACATTTGAATATGCAAAAGACAAATAACGTTTTTCAATATACATGTAGAAACATTTCAATGTTGTTTGTTTCAGTGCTACAAACTGTGGGATTTGGATGTGAGGGGATTCCACAAGGTAAGAATCATCCCTCTGCTTAAACATTTTAGGTTAAAAAAGGGTTATATTTCTCCATTCTGTCATGAACATCTTCAAAGCATACAAGTGTTACAATCCTATTTTTATGTCCCCCAGTCTATACTGGGGGACATATTGTTTTTGCCCTGTCTGTTTCTTTGTTGGTTTGCACAAACTTTAACATTGGCCATAACTTTTGCAATATTGGAGATAGCAACTTGATATTTGGCATGCATGTTTATCTCATGGAGCTGCACATTTTGAGTGGTGAAAGGTCAAGGTCAAGGTCATCCTTCAAGGTCAAAGATCAAATATATGGGTCAAAATCGCTCAAAAGGGGACATAGTGTTTCACAAACACATCAATTGTTATCACATGCTATACCTTGTTTTCAATGTAATACAGACATTACGTATTTTTTCATATTACACATGTGTAATTCAACATTTTTAAGCGTTTTCATTGGCTACAGAATCAATAACTAACCAATTGCATGGCTTTATTTTNGGAACAAGCTTGTCCGGGCCATAACTATGTCGTTCATTGTCATATTTTAAAATCATTTGGCACATTTGTTCACCATCATTGGACGGTGTGTCGCGCGAAATAATTACGTCGATATCTCCAAGGTCAAGGTCACACTTTGAGTTCAAAGGTCAAAAAAAAAAAGTTTGAAATTGAAAACCTGGTTTTGTGACAATTTTGTCCCTTGTATTGATATTCCTCTCATAGGAAACTATTTCACTTCATCTTCTTAAGGTTTTCTACTAAAGAGCTGTGATGTATTTTATTAAAAAACATGGTAATTTCTAATTGAATTGCTTTCTGGGAAAACTGGGCTTAATGCATGTCTGTTTATTGTTATCCCAGATAAGCCTGTGCAGTCCGAACAGGCAGATAAGGAACAACACTATTTTGGGGATTTTTTTGTTTAAATGATTGAAAATTATGTGTAGGCAGAAAGTGTTGTTCCTGATAAGCCTGTGCAGACTGCACAGGCTAATCTGGGACGACACTTTACGCACATGAATTTAGACCAGCTTTACCAGACAACGGCTCAATTGTCCGTCTTGTTTTGTACAGAGCATGTGGCGACAGTTCCTACAAGGAAAACACCTGGTAATAGTTGGTGTCCCTGCCTCACCATACTCGTGAGTATAGAAGTCTTTATGCTTTGATTTGGGGCAAATACTTGCTTGGCCTGCTTTTATAATTTACTAGACCACATTTGTAAGCCGTCGCTTTAGAAAATGTCTATATATTGATAAACTTAAGGCTCATTCAAACACAAACTTGTATGTGTTAACATAAAACATGTTGTCACAGTTTAATGATAAATAAATGAGAAAATCGGTAAACCACATTTAAATCAAGATATACACTCAAAGGCACTTCTGACTTGGCATCATTTATGTCTCAACTCATTGCTGTGATGACCTATTGACCTGTTTATCTCAAAATAAACCATGGCTTTTTTCCTTCTTAGAAACTTGATGTTTTTGACAAATTTTAGAAGTTTGCAACTCAAATTTTCACAATTTAAAGAAGTTTGCGACTCAAATTTTCACAATATAAAAAAGTTTCAGACTCATTTGCACTCAGTTTTGAAAAGTTTGCGACT
>VMBQ01002096.1:88900-147594 GCA_007657795.1 Dreissena rostriformis | reverse complement strand
GGCTTGTAACAAATCAATGCTTGTGCAAAAGTGGCGATGATATGGATTAGCATGCCCATTATAAAATTGCATTCAGAAAATACTGATTCTGCTGATGATTATGACAGAGATTAAGGATATGGTCGCGGTGGTGATATACGTAGCATCATCATCAACATCACCATCATGATATTCTTCATCATAATCAACAATATCTTGCTGATTACTGTGCTGCCGAAGTTATTGATAAAGACGGTGATAATCAGGATGCTGATGATTTATAAACTGTCGGTATTCAAAATAAAGTGTATACTATTAAATAACATAACATTAAACAATGGTGCGGATCCAGATGATGATGTCGACGATGATGATAAAAATAATGGTAATGATGACAATGATGAAGTTATTGATCTTTCCGATGTAGAATAACCATAAACAGATAACTGAAAATGAGGATTGTACAAATATGTAAAAAAAAATATTAATATAATAATTAGTAATAACGATTATTTGATACAAAGGCATAGTGCATGTCGCTTAGTGTTCTTTTATTTTTTGAATCTGTTTAAAAAAAGTGGAGAAGTGTCATTTCGACAATGTGTGAACAAATCCATTCAAATGAAGGCGTATCAAATAATAAAGTTATTTGCATATCAGAAAACGACCGTTAAAATAGTTGTGCAAAACATATTTCTTTCACATTGCATGGGCTATGGCCAATATATTAAACTGTTTCTATGTTTGGCCTAACAGTAATATTACGACTCACCTGTGGTTGTTATGAAATAGATATAACTGACAGAGCAGCATTTCATGATCTTGGCAGAACATCGTCAGTTTATCAGCAGAGTGTTCCTCATATTACTCCAGAGTATCATCAGATGTATTGGTTAAAAACCAGTTGTCTTCTCCCCCTTTCGCAGTTACTGAATGATCCTTGAGAAACTTAGTGGGTGTTAACAGACAACTGTCACATAAATATTTTGAACAATTCTGACAATGAAACAGTCCTTCTTTATGTAGGCCATCATCCTCGCAGATTGAACAACACACGTCGTAAACAACGTCTGAACCTTTGTGTTGCGACTGTATCATTTTCAGAATAAATATTGACACGAAATTTGGTGATAAGCCTATTGTGTACTTGTATTAATTGTTAAGTTGTATAATTCTAATACACATACGTTCCTCCAATAACAGAAATGCATGTATCTTATGATTTATCATGCGAAACATATAGTCTGTCATATATCATTTAATACTACGATATAGCATTAACATAACGTTTTTCTAATTAAATAAGACATAACTATTAAGCAATACAACATATGTAATAAAAAGGTAAGAACTCGGCCCCGGTGGGCTCATAGTCTATAATGGCACAACTCACAGTTAAGTAATGTCGCTCGGGCAATTCCTAATCAGGTGTGTCATTATGTACAGCTTCAACACCATCGCTGTGTATCAATCAGTAAAACATGTATAATTCTACTATTAATATTTAAGTATATCGAGTTAGCAAACAAACAGTTTGATTTGACCTATATATGCATACTACTTATTTGTGATTAACGAGATAACCAACCTGACAGAGCTGATTGTTATCATCTGCACTGAACATCGACAGTTTCTCATTAGCGTACTCCTCATATAACTCCAGAGTATCATCCACTATTTTGGAAACGGGCCAGCTGTCGCATTGGATTTTCGCCGAAACAGATTGATCCTCGGGTATTAGTTTTGTTTATTAGAACACACTCGTGGCAGAAAGTGTTTGAACATTCCTTACAATTAACCAATCTTTCTTTTATATACCACCCTCCTCGCAAACAGAACAGCACACGTCGTATAGTACGTCCGATCTTTTATTACGATGTTTCAAAGTTCGCAGCCATTTTCAGATATCTGTATAGACCTACTTTTGATTTACCTATATTCAAACCCCCAACTGAGTATAATGTGTCTATACAGAGATTTCGAGCCTGCGTTTAAGCTCAAAAGGTATGCAAGTTGGTTAAAATAATTGTCTTTTACTTCTTTGTAATGTTATTTGTGTTGTTATGTTAAATAAAACTTTGACTAAAAAATAGATATTTCTGTATTAAGATATAGCTATACCAATCTAAATATGATACAATTTTACTGTTTGACTGTTATCTACTTAGACTCTTATTAAGATGGACGCCACTTATCAAATAACTAATAAAATGTCGTCCCGTAGTGGGATCCCTATACATACCGTATGTATTACGTTATCTGCTATTTTGACACATACGCTATGCGGACATATACGTATTACACCACTGGGACATTTGTTAATAAAGATACGGAATACTGCATCTCAAAGCTTTTGTTCTGTGTTCATGAATCACATCATTTTATAATTTGAGGCGTCTTAAAAGACGCTCAAACAACAGCAAACATACATGCTTAGTTGTTTTTGAGTAAAAGCATTAAGCGCTTTTTAAATATTGATGTATCATGCCATTTTTGTCAGTAATAAGTGTCAAAGGGTTCTTATAATCAATTATTAAAAATAAACAATAGAACAACGCAGTACTAATGTGCTATAAAATTAATTAAACATTTACAAAACCATAACTGGTCAGAAACCCCCTAAGCTAATTATGTTTACAGATATTTAAATGCAAAATGATTTAATATAAAAATTATCGACTTATCGATTAAAACCTTAGCTTATTTTGGACTGTAATTTTAAGGTGATCGGAATGATCCTTAAATAACACGCGTGGACTAATATCTACGATCGAAACGTTTTGAAAAAAAAATGTAAATTAACTACACATTTCAAGAATTGATGAATGTTGTAATTACATTTATTGATAAGTTAACATTATTAGTTTCAGCAGATACCGGATGTCAACACGTGTATATATGTTTATTAGAAACTGTGCAAACATTGCTATGTTAATCGCATAGTGTATGAACATATCGTACGAGGGTCTTTTGAAAAAAGCTACTATAAAGCCATTCACATTGCCATCTTTGTTAATTGGTGCTGCGTATTATTGTGGCAAATATTGAATCAACATACGCGGATTGAATTTTCTCAACAAACATGCAGTTACTATTTTTACCATTGATTAATAAAACAACAAGTGAGTTTTAAAGAAAGGTCTATCAATTAGTAACCATAGTGATTAATATATGAAGTTAGGAATACAAACAAACCCGAGTGGAAATACTAAAATTTATTGGATTTACTTCATGACGAATACAAAAATGTAAGTATCTAGCAAGAATGTTGTTTATGATATAAAGAAGTGAAACTCCAGAAGCTGTAGCAATATTGCATTTCTATCATACACACCTTGGTGGTTCTTTATTTATGGCAAGGAAGTGGGAACTAATTGCCAAAACGGTTCAGTACGGCACATAACGAAACAACATATACACATTGTAGAATACAGCTGGGGTCAACGCCTTGGAACGGTCCATGCTAAGAACTGGGTGTTTTAACCGGTTAAAGAGCGCTCAACCTCACACTTGGTCCAGCAATATTCATGAAAAATATAAGTGTAAATAAAATTTAACCTCATAGCATTGCAACTCAAATTAAACAGTGATAAAATGGAATTAAAACGCATTCATTTTAATAACTATTCAATTACCAAATGGTAGGAAGGAGACCAAAGCAATAGAGTTACAACATTTTGAGGCACGATGAAATGGAATTACGAACATGCATCAACTACATCCCTTCTTTTTACAAAAAGATTTAGGAATATAGCGTTATATAGTAAATATTTCGGATCATCATCGTGCACCTACAGGAAGAAGCAGATATATTGGGTGTACAAGATCCGAATTACATACTTAGTTTAAACATATTTATTTAAGCTCGATTGCATCGAAAGCCGTAGGCTTATATAAACGCTCTCGAGTCCGTTTCCTGGGACTACAACCAGTACTTGGTATCTTTGGGGGAGATCAAAGGAACGCTCCCAGTGGGGTTCGAACCCATGACCTCCCGATTGCTAGGCGGACACCATATCCACTACGCCACGGCGATCTTTACATACTTAATATGATAGACTCAGCTACAAAATTATGTTTATAAAGCAACAATCACACGTTCCAGTTTCCAACTCTATTAACGAGTACTAACATTTAATCGTGGAATAACATCCGATGATATTAAATCAAACGAGTGTCAACCGATACGCAGAGGGTCACAGTGTGAGCGCTAGATTATTTTTGTTTACTGGGTCATCTATGTGCAATTGCTGTTTACCAAAGTGATATATATTCTGGTTTCAAAATGTTTTTCTCTTTAAAATAACATATTGTCGCACATAGATCGAGCTTTAAGGTCTATCATATTATCGGACAACTGCACAAATATAGTCTAAACAATGTTAATGCTGTTTATTAGCTCTCGGTGCTTAGCCCGGTTATTATCTAACACTCCATTGTCAAATGATATTATATCTTCAAGATAAGAATGTTTTTAAGGTGTTAATTTCTTTCTTTCAAGTGTTATAATGTTTGCTTCCACTTGTTAACGTTCAGTGATTGATCGATTCGACGTCATATGTGTTGATACATATTGATACACATTAGTATGTTAATAAATGCAAAATAGATGCGCCATTTAATAAACGTTGAACGTTTTCTGAACTTAGATATCACATTTGTATTACTAATGTGTTTTTACTGCGCTTAGTAATGAAAAAAAAATACATTATCTATTGGTCATGTTTGCTAAATCGCGCTTCAAATCATTTGCAATTTACTAAACAATTTACACTTTCCAATGTAAACACGTATGCCAGGACTTGTTTTATTTTCTTACTCGTTTTCACACGAAAAGGAATGTGGTATGTTATATTATGACGCAACATTTTTTTATGATAATCAAATGATATCGTTAGCTTTCTAATGTTTATTCTAAATGTTAATCCTAAATGAATTACCTCAGAACTATGTAATAGTTCAACGCATTAGTATATTAAATATAAACGTTTAATTGTGGATGACATAATATTACAATATCAGTAATTGTGTGCTAGTAACTTGGGTAACTTCTATTTGGTTATTTCTGTTTATATTTAATGTTGTAGGTAATAAAAAACATTGCAATCGTTCTCCTTTGATGTCAGTTGTAAAAATACACTGTAAACGTCGCAATTAAAATAAATAATGAATAACATACATTTCGTTGTAGTGCAATATGCTGTAATAGTATTCGAAATATGTGCGATTACAATGATTATAAACCTGTGTTTTTCTCTGTATGAAAAAACTTAAATAGTGTGTTAACATCATCATTTTGTCCGTTGAAAATAAAACGTATAATAAGACCTTAATGTGTACACTCGCATTATATTCATTGTATATGTAATGCGTTCAATGCATGATAAACACTAACAACGTGCTAAACATATAACAAATGTCTCAATTGTAAACGAAGGCAATAACTATGAATCACTCATATGCAGAATACGATATTATTTATGTAATAACCATAACAACTTGGCTCCTTATACAACATATGATAACAAACACTTCGGAACTCATGAAATAAAATAAAGTACAGCAATATTAGTTTCGCCTAAATTATATTTAGAATAAGTCAAGATATTCTGACAAGATAATTATAAAATAAAATGTCTTTCATATAACACAACATATCAATATTCATAAATCACATGTACGTGTAGATACATAGATTCGTATTACATGTTTTCGAAAAACAAAATAATAGAATATATGTGACAAGAGCAGACATAAAATTGTGTGTAGTGAACAATAATGATTTGAAAAGACCTACTGGCAATACAGGTAATCATTTAAAGTTTGGATTTCTAATTCTAAAGAATTCAAGGCGATAGCACGAATGGTTTGATTACAAACCGTTGGTTATTACCACCATTGCCAACTCTTTGCCATTAATTATTTCGAATCTGCAACGAATTTATATGTAATTCGTCTTTATAAGAGCAAAACTATTTCGATGTTTAGTCCGCCGTTTAAAAAAAAACATACGCCCATGACGTTTTCGTAACATCAACACAACAAAACAATTCATAAACATTGAGAGATTGCTCGATGTGACATCATATGTGTTGATATATATTGGAAAAATAGTTTATTAATAAATGCAAAGTAGACGTTACAATTTGGCTGAACTTATATATAACATTTGTATTACTTATTAGTTTTTTCTGTGCTGAGTATTGAAAACATTATCTGTTTATCAAGTTCGCTAGGTCGCGATTTTAAACGCATGCAATTTATTACACAATTCATTGTAATTTCCGGAACAAATGTCAAAACATCAGACTCCGTAAATGGATTGTGGCAGAATATAACACACTAACTTTCCTTGTTTGTTTATAGAAAACAATTTATGGTCGTGATACAATACAATTTCATGATAGGAAATTAAAACGACAGCACAAATTATGTTGAAATTTGCAAATTAGCATAATTAACTTGTATGCACTATGTATGGCCATAGCGTAGTCCAATTATATATACCGATTTAGCGCATGATCACAGGAAGCGGTTTACAGGTGTGAAACTGTATAGCTTCTTGCTAATGTTTTTTTCATACATGAAATTAATTTGGCGTTTTGTGTTATAATTGTTGAAAGTCAAGTTGTATTTAACCTTTTAATTCTGTACTTGATTTTTAAATAAATTTTGTTTGTATGTTAATTCGATTCATTTGGGTTCAGTTCGAAATTAACAGATACACTAAGTAGTATTTAAGAGGTTTTCATAAATCGCATACGCGACATGAAGCATTTTTTTAATAAATAATCAAAACATGTTTTTATATAAATATGATTTTAAAAATGGATAACCAGTTTGTAATGCTTCTTAACATTATTTATATCTGTACGACGTCAAAACTGTACAACTGAATAACAGGCATACTGACCATTGGATAGTAACAGGTAAATAAGTTCAATAAAAAGCATTCATTATATATTGAAGTGATAACACAAATATCATAATCCAATCCGAACAGTAAAATTTGACATCTATCAAAAGAAGTCACAAAATCGTTGTTTTGAACTACGTCATGATGTCGTTTTCATACATTCCAACACGTAACTTGCTTTTGTCTACATTGTAGTAGACAAAGCTTGGGTAGTCACCAACATAAACTGTGGCTATGAGTTTCTTGCCGTCTGTGTCTACTTGAATTACACATGTATTACCAAAGACAAAAAAACATGTCCTGTTGCTGCCACGTGTATGTTACATGTTATGTAACCATGTTTGAATTCGTTATCATTAAGCGTGGCTGTGACTGCTCCATCCATTGTCAGGCTGACAAGCCTGCCCTTATTGATGTCGGTCAGATAGATCTTCTTCCCACCAGGGCTAACTGCAACTCCCATAACTGAACAAGACATAACACGTAAACAAGCTGCTAGATGTTAAATAGGGAGTCATACATTCGCTGTATTTATCATTGCGTTAATCACGTCATAATATAAATGGGATTTATAATATATTAACCCTTTAAAAGTTTGACTTTACGTAACATTATATAAAAGGTGAGTTTCAGGCTGGCGAGTTAATAAGTTACTCAATTCTAAGATGAACATCACATTAAAGTCGGTCGTTCGTAAATGCCGTTACATATTCGTTAATATTACAAATATTGACTCACACAAGGTGCAGGTTTGAGGCAAAATAATGACAACTTTTTTAGGCACTACGAAATGAAGTAGATATGATTATACTCTAAATCGCTTCTTTTGAACAAGATACATTACATAGCAACATGCAGTAAACATTAATGATCATCGCAATACATTTCAGACTGAGGTAGAAACACATGGTGTAAAATGCCCGATTTCGTAGCTGTAGCATGCAATGTGCATTATACTTATATCGTACATAACCGACATTAAACTTGAATTAAATTTAAATCTGTACAGTTCTTACACTAACTTTGACGCAATGCATAGTGTAAGCTTCACGTAATTTACCTGGGTAATATGAAGATTTATCTTCGTACAACTTCTCAACTAATCTCCCATCTGTTGTATATTGGAACAACGCAGTGCCGGAAGTTACAAACATGTTGTCTTTCTGATGCACTAGTCCAAGGTTTTGTAGTTAGCTTTACTTGCGCTTAAATGGTGAACGCTTGCTCGAGAATTTTCACACACACTTTGGTAAGAAATGACAAAATTTCCGTTGGACATCTCACATATACCGGATATGACGCAGTTGGTCATATCAGTATTTGTTCTCATATTTAATTTTGACTGTTCTTGGACACTAATGGTCGTGTTCGGATCGACATGTGACACCATACCAACCCGACTAGTGGTTTTCCCGAGACCTGTGCAAGCAGAGATAAACTGCTCCAGGTCCTTGTTGTGGTGAAATTCAATGTCTGAATTCGTGGTAACTTTTCGAAGACATAACTCTGCCGAAGCGGTTTGCTCCAGATATTTTCTGCACAAAATAAACAATTTCTCATGCGATTTAATGCTTTTGATATCATGCACCTTAAGCTTTGATGTAATTGAATCACATTGTTTGCGTTTATCCTCCAAAGAATTCTTTAAACTAGGGTGCATTTTATCCAACTCATTTATTGTATTTTGTTGTAGACGGTCTAAACTTTCGTTGATTTGTCGACGAAAATCAAGTATTTCTTGCAGAATAATTTCATATGATGTTTGCAGAAACTTGATATTCTGTTAATTTGTATTCGCCGTTTCCGCTCAGCGTTTTTGCAATCCTTCCATATGTGATGCAATTTCAGCAACGTTCATAGATTTTATTGAAGATTTGCATTTTCCAGCTAATAAAACCACCTGACTGCATTGTCTGAAATATATGTTTTAGTTCATTTAATATACATACACATATTCAATAATAAACTTAATTGACTAATCACTATTTTCCTATTACATTCGATGTGTCATTCATGTTATTTAGATTTTTTTCGCTTCTAACAAAACAATGATTGTGCAGAAATGTTATAGGTTTGGATATTAATGCTCAATATATTGTTAAATCTGAACATGATGATGATTCTGCTGATGCGTATAAAAATGATAAATAATATGTTCGTGGTGGTGTGGTGATACTTATATAAAGATCATCACCCATCATAACCATTTAATTACAGTTATCTTTTGTTTTATCATAATTAACACTATCAGGCTGATCATTGTGCCAATGAATTGATAAAACCGGTGATTATACGGATGATAATATTTTCTATACTGCAGGTATGCACGATATAATATAATATGAACTTGCACACATTTAAGTAATGGTGCGGATCCAGATGATGTTGTCGATAATAACATGATACCAATGATGATACTGCTGAAGTTCTTGTAATGTGTTGTATACAGCCTGTGCTGCGCGAAACCACTGACTCNAAGGTAAGACATTGTTCTGAATCTCATTATTGTTTATTATCAGTATTGTGTCATAATTTTTGGACTACCTGAAGTCTGTTCGGACTCCTAAATTTCAGAAGAAGGGAGTCCAAAGGACTCCTTACTCAGAATAGTAAGTGTCGAACACTGATTATATTAAAATATATGCAAATTGTTTTGATTCTTAAAATAAATTATCTCAATCTTAATTTTTTATTTATGTTCCATGTTCAATTTCGATTATTATATATGATTCAAACAATTTACATGGTTTATAAGATGCTCATATCTTTTCGATCTATTTAGGATTTTTAACAGATAATTCACACAAGAACACCATGCGTAAAGTGTAGATACAAGATCACATATAGAAACAATTAATTATAAACAAAATGAATATAATTTATAACTGGAAATGTAACTTGGTCTTTGTAAACAACACAGTTCATGTTTCAACAGTTGAAATAGCGTGTTAGATGCCCCCTGAGTGGTTTCGATCACGTGATCCGTTATGGCTACAACTGATCCGTTAATGCATGAATTCTGCGGCGAAAAAAAGGTATCACAAATACATTTTGCCAGCGTTTAAAAATTAGACTATGTGCTGAATAAGTAAGCAAAGGTGATATTTAATACAAACTGGTGTAAAAGAAGTCTCAAAACATTTATTGCTTTTCACCAGAGAAACTTAATAACGCTACTGATCCGGTAATGGTAACTTGACTGTATCGGGCCTAACGTCTTCAGATACAGTAACATAATGTCAATGTACGTATACGCGCGTTACCCTTAAACCAGTACAACATATACATTGCGGTCGGATGAATGCAAGTGCTTAAGTGGTATTTGTGTAAAGTGGTTTAACTATAAACCAGAAAATGTGTATCGCTTGCATTTTACAGTCGGTATTTGCAAATTGGTAACTCAATGGAAATGAGGATATAACTATTTTGATCCTTTACAAAGTATTGTACTGAAATACTGTTATACCAAAATTATAGAATGTTCAAAGCAGGCAAATACTAGCAGGCTACTGCTACAACTACTATTACAACTACAAAAACCACTACTACTACTTCTTCTACTACTACCACTACTACTTCTACTACTACCACTACTAATATTACTACTACTACTACTACTACTACTACTACTACTTCTACTACTACTGCTACTGCTACTGCTACTGCTACTGCTTCTGCTACTGCTACTACTACTACTACTACTACTACTACTACTACTACTCCGTTAAACTTACACAACCACCATCACCACCATGAACAGCAACACATAACATATCCATCAATACAAACCACCATCACCGCCATCACATCAAATCGCAACCCCCACCACCACCACCATAACCGCAAACCAAGAGTACCACCATCACGACCATCCATCACCATTTTCACCAACATTATTTCCACAAACCACCACACGACAACAATAACCATCACACCAAACTAACATCACCATGGCTTCTTATACATTTTGTTTTCGTTTGAATCGTTTTTCAGATCAAGCAGCAATGTCTGAATTGAGCCCTAAAGAGAGAAAAACGCTTGTATGCGTGTTTGTACAAGACCGAAAATTCTATTTGGAGGAAGGATGGCGTAGTTTTACAGGCACCTACGAGGGCAAACGAAAAGATGTTGATTTCATCGCTATTAAAGAATGCTTCAAGAACTCAAGCGCCTACGATGTGCGCTGCTACGACATGGGCAATAAAACAAAAAATGAAGTAATTGAATGGTTTTCTACATTCGGCAATGACACTAACAAGGATAATATAAAAGCTTCGGGCTACGACAAATATGTCTTCGTGTTTCTTTCGCAAATGACATCAGAAGATTGCATTCGTGTCGGATCGCAAGATAGCCTTCCCATGACCAAAGTATATGACGCAGTCAAAACGAGCACCTTAATGGCGGGAAAACAAAAGGTGTTCATCATACAGGCGGATGACGAGGGGATAGTAAAGGCCCTGCAAACGCCGCAGGCTGAAACCTATAAAATTCTGCCACAAGATGCAGACAGGTTAATTATTACATCGACGCTTCCACAAATTCTCGCCAATCTAGTGCCGAAGTTGCCACCACCTAATATGGTCGTGCCCAGTTACAAAATAGATGTTAAAGGTGAAGAGAAATGTTTACAACTTACCGAGACACCTGGAAAATCGTTTCTGATTCAAGCTTTTGTCGATGTGGTGAAGAAGTGTAGAAACGAAAACCAAGAGTTCTTCAAGAACACGCCCGGCATTGTGAAGATGGTAGATGATTGGATGGCTCCATTCAGAGATCAATTCGAATATATAGATTTCCCACTGCCGCTGGTGACCTCGACCTTGACACAGCCTTTGATGTTTAAATGACTATATATATGCAGTGATTTTTTTCCTTTTTTATAAAGTACCCGTAAAAGGTACTTTCCCAAATGAGGAAGAAAAACTACAATATTCCAAATTATCGTCTGAAAAACTTTCAAAGGGAAGGACAATTTTGTCAAGTTCGTTCCAAAAGTGCATTATCTGCGAGTGAACAAATAAAATGATTACTGAAATTGAGCATTTCAATCCAAAATGCATGTGTATTTTTTTTTGCGAAATGAATACCAAGCAATTTAAAAGACCCGTAACTCACAAACTGAATTAGATTTCACGACTCGAATTTTCAGGGTTTTTCGCGCTTATTTTTCCCAATTGATTCGGTACCGGTACTTTCCAGATTTGGCGAAAAAATCGCTGATATGAAGCCACCCGTTTCTTTAGAAAGTGTTAGGGTGAAAATGCCATTTCCCAGTGACTGCGCTGCTAATGAAAACGGGTACTGTACCCGATACTGTAATGCAATTATTAAAATAAATGCTTGACATTGTGTAGTAAGATGTATTAACCTTACCCATGTGCCATTCTCACGAAAACCTTTGTATTTCCTTTCCATGTATACATATTGATCGTTCTTCAAAATGATTTATGTTTTGTATATAGTTCAAACGCATGTTGTTATTGTATATATGTATGTTATTACAATGAGCTGTATATGCTAAAGTGAAAATAAACATGTATTCTGTTATGTTCTGTTAACGGAGTGGAAGAAAGGTTGGGTTATGTTGTAGTTAGCTGACTGGTTTAGAACCGCTTGTAAACTCACCTCAGCATATATAATTGTACGATGAACTATATACTCGAATGTATTGTTTATAAGTCGGTATTTTGATTAAACACATGGACCAAGAACACTGTGTTGTTAAAGACTTTATTGGTATTCATAATGCGACCGTGGTTTACAGACTAAGCTAAAGACGTGTATCATTATTTTTGTTTAGATTATAGGATTATAATACAATGTTCATTTTTTTATAATAATTAAGTTTCTATACAATAATTTATACTTATTAGCTTGATAATTCATTCGTGAGTAACAAGTTATATCACNGTAAACTCAACTCAGCATATATATTTTTACGATGAACTATACTCGAATGTATTGTTTATAAGTCGGTATTTTGATTAAACACATGTACCAAGAACACTGTGTTGTTAAAGACTTAATTGGTATTCATAATGCGACCGTGGTTTACAGACTAAGCTAAAGACGTGTATCATTATTTTAGTTTAGATTATAGGATTATAATGCAATGTTCATTTTTTATTATAATTAAGTATCTATACAATAATTTATACTTATAAGCTTGATAATTCATTCGTGAGTAACAAGTTATATCACAATTGATATGAGAACACAATTTTGGCTGTTTCGAGAAAGTACAACGATAAAATAAGTACCATTTGTCAGAAATGTTAGTATGCGATACAATAGTTTCACACTCAATCCGCATTCACGCACAGAAAGAAGTTCCGGTTGAATTGAGAACTATTTTTACATTTTGTTGTTGAAGAAAATGTTAAGAATATTGTATTTTTTAGCGAGCGTTATGTCCTAAGTTAATACTCACCGAAATAAACTTAAACTTATTCGTTGTAATGCGGAGGAATGAACTTATCTAAAAAAAAAGTGCGACGAAAAGCGGTGAAACCCTGAAAGTCTTTGCAATGATAATGAGTAAGCATCCTTTTGTTAAAGAAGTTGATTAGAACTAATATGTTGAAAACTATTTCTAAATAGAAAGGTAGTTAACTTGCTTTCCGTGCATAATCAACTATTCAGTTAAAATCGCGGAAGAAAGTAGTTAACTATGCCGAGGCCGTCCATTCATTAAATGATTAATAACTTGGCGAAAGCGTACTAGAATTTTACAAAGTGTATGATAATCACGCTTCTTTATCGATGCTAAGCGATTGTTTTACATGTATTTGTTTTTTTAAGTCTTAAAACTGTGTGTTTGAAAGTGAATTACAATGAACGAGAAAATACGATATTTACGTTGCACAGGTTGTCATTGAAAAACTGAGGCTTTTCATAGGTTAAGTGAAAATCAAACTTCTCGCAGTGATTATATCCCCTAGCTGACAGCCTGTTTAGTTTTATCAGCCACAGCTCTGTACGGATATTAGAAGGTTTATATATTTTTCAAACAAATGAATCACAGTTTAATAAGAATCTACAAACACATACTTTTAGCTCACCTGATTGGTCAGGTGAGCTTTTGGGATTGGTCTTTGTCCGTCGTTCGTCCATCCGTCAGTTCACATTTGGTTTGTAAACACTCTTGAGGCCACATTTCTTGTCCGATTTTCATGAAACTTGTCCAGAAGATATTTCCCAATGATACCTCGATCGAGTTTGAAACTGGGTTAAACTAGGTCACTAGATCAAAAAAAAAAGAAAAAACCTTGTAAACACCTGTAGAAGTCACATGTCATGCCTAATCTTCATGTTACTCTGTAAAAGTGTTTGTCTTATTGATTTGTTGGCTGAGTTAAAAAGTGGTTCCGGTCCGTTGAAAAACATGGCCGCCAGTGGGCGGGGTAGTTTTCATTATTTGGCTATAGAGAAACCTTGTGAACACTCTAGGAGTCACAATTTTTGCCCAATCATCATGAAACTTTATGAAAACATTGGTTTTATTGATATTTCGGACAAGTTCGAAAATGGTCCAGATCGATGAAAAACGTGGCCACCAGGGGGCGGGGCAGTTTTCTCTTTATGTATATAGTGAAAACATGTGAACACTCTAGAAGTCACATTTTCGGTCCAATCTTCATGAAATTTTGTCAGAACATTTGTTTTCTAGATACGAGAGTTGAGTTCGAAAATGATTTCGGTCCGTTGAAAAACATGGCTGCCCTGGGGGAGAATCCTTGTGAACACTCTAGAAGTCACATTTTTTGCCTAATCATCGTGAAACTTAGTTAAGACATTGGTTTTAATGATATCTCGGACAAGTTGGAAAATGGTTCAGATTGTCGAAAAAACACACACTTTTTAGCTCACCTGATTGCTCAGGTGAGGTTTTAGGATCGCTCTTTGTACGTCATCCGTCCGTCCACATTTGGTTTGNTTAGAACTAATATGTTGAAAACTATTTCTAAATAGAAAGGAAGTTAACTTGCTTTCCGTGCATAATCAACTATTCAGTTAAAATCGCGGAAGAAAGTAGTTAACTATGCCGAGGCCGTCCATTCATTAAATGATTAATAACATGGCGAAAGCGTAGTAGAATTTTACAAAGTGTATGATAATCACGCTTCTTTATCGATGCTAAGCGATTGTTTTACATGTATTTGGTTTTTTAAGTCTTAAAACTGTGTGTTTGAAAGTGAATTACTATGAACGAGACAATACGA
The DNA here is from genome assembly GCA_007657795.1 of Dreissena rostriformis. NCBI lineage: Eukaryota > Metazoa > Mollusca > Bivalvia > Myida > Dreissenidae > Dreissena > Dreissena rostriformis. The sequence continues at coordinate 132,474 of VMBQ01002096.1, read as the reverse complement.
TATTTACGTTGCACAGGTAGTCATTGAAAAACAGAGGCTATTTATTGGTTAAGTGAAAATCAAACTTCTCGCAGCGAGTTAATCCCCTAGCTGACAGCCTTTTGGGATTGGTCTTTGTCCGTCGTTCGTCCATCCGTCCGTTCACATTTGGTTTGTAAACATTCTAGAGGCCACATTTCTTGTCCGATCTTCATGAAACTTGTCCAGAAGATTTGTCTCAATGATACCTCGATCGAGTTTGAAACTGGGTCATGCTGGGTCAAAACTAGGTCACTAGGTCAAAAAAAAGAAAAACCTTGTAAACACTGTAGAAGTCACATTTCATGCCTAATCTTCATGTTACTCTGTAAAACTGTTTGTCTTATTGATATGTTGGTTGAGTAAAACAGTGGTTCCGGTCCGTTGAAAAACATGGCCGCCAGTGGGCGGGGTAGTTTTCCTTATTTTGCTATAGAGAAACCTTGTGAACACTCTAGAAGTCACAATTTTTGCGCAATCATCATGAAACTTTATGAAAACATTGGTTTTATTGATATCTCGGACAAGTTCGAAAATGGTCCAGATCGGTGAAAAAACGTGGCCACCAGGGGGCGGGGCCGTTTTTTCTATATGTATATAGTGAAAACATGTGAATACTCTAGAAGTCACATTTTTGGTCCAATCTTCATGAAATTTGGTCAGAACATTTGTTTTCTAGATACGAGAGTTGAGTTGGAAAATGCTTCCGGTCCGTTGAAAAACATGGCTGCCCTGGGGGGAGAATCCTTGTGAACACTCTAGAAGGCACATTTTTTGCCTAATCATCGTGAAACTTAGTCAAGACATTGGTTGTATTGAAATCTCGGACAAGTTGGAAAATGGCTCAGATCGTCGAAAAAAAAACCCACACTTTTTAGCTCACCTGATTGCTCAGGTGAGGTTTTAAGATCGGTCTTTGTCCGTCGTCCGTCCGTCCGTCCATATTTGGTTTGTAAACACTAGCATTCACATTTCTTAAGCATTCTTTATCAAAGTTGCTGCGAAGCCATATGGCCACAAGATCTCAGTCAAGTTTGATAATGAGCAAAATCGCATTATAAATGCCAGAATTATTGCCCTTAGATTGTCAAAATTTTCATTATTATACAAAATCCTTGCAAACACTCTAGAGGTAACAATTTTGTTTCAGATTGAATGAATCTTGGTCATACTATTCATTTCTGTGAGCAAAGTTTGATGTTTGGTCATGATGGGTCAAACTATAGGTCACCAGGTCAAATCTTACATAAGCCTCGTAAACAATCCATGCGCCAGAGGTTTGGTTCAATAATGATGAAACTTGACCAGGATGTTTGGCTGGACAATATCTAAGCCAAGTTTGACGTTTGGTAATGTGGGGACAAAATCTAGGTCATGGGGTCTAATCTTACAAAACCCTTGTAAACACACTAGAGGCCATATTTTAGTTCTAATAATGTTGATACTTGACCAGGATGTTTTTTTGGTGATATCTAGGCAAAGTTTGACATTCTGTCATGTGGGGTCAAAATCTTCGTCACGAGGTCCAAATCTTACAAAAACCTTGTAAACAGTCAAGTGCTCATAATGTTTGATTTAATAATGATGATATTTTAGGAGGAAATTTTTTGGGGCAATATTTAGGCAAAGTGTAACATTTGGGTCATCTAGGTCACCAGGTCAAAGCTTGAAAAACCTTGTTATTACATGTTTCAGGTCAGGTTCAGGTGAGCCATCATAGCCCTCTTGTTTATTATAGTTCGAAGTATCCACATCTTTATTGCGAAAGGTAATGTCTTCAAATATAAACAAGGGGAAACTTGAAACGCACAAACAGCAGAAATACTGTACAGGTTTAATAGCAACAACACAGACTCGACATAATCACTCACATAATTTGCAAGTAAAAGATGAAAATTTACACTAAATTTACACGGTTAATTTACGATACATCGTTATTTACCTGTATCATATTTATCTATGTTAAAGGCTGATAATCATCATCATCATCATCATCATCATCATCATCATCATCATCATCATCATCATCATCGTCATCATCATCATCATCACCATCATCGTCATCATCATCATCATCACCATAATTATCCTCATCCTCATCATACTCCTCCTCCTCCTCCTCCTCCTACCATCATCATCATCATCATCATCATTATCATCATCATCATCATCATCATCTTCAACGTCATCATCATCATCATCATCATCATCATCATCATCATCATCATCATCATCATCATCATCATCATCTGCAACATTGATCGGTGATTGCAGTATCGTTAATCTGGTGATGAGACAAATGCTACTGACTATTCTTATGTTAATTATCACGGTGATGATAATGGTGGTGAAGATATGATATGAAAATGTTGAATTTGATGATGATAAAATAATAATGATGATGGTCACTTTGGTGATGATAATCCTGTCGCATTATGCCAACGACGAGAATAATGATGATGACGACGACGATAATAATGATATATAAACTGTCGAAATGAGGATTTTTCAGCAACAACCAAAGTGCGTTTTGTTCCTCTATATATTTTGTCACTTTAACGCACTGGATGTGAATCCCAAAAAGTGAGCGCACGTTGGTTTTGAAAACCGAAGTTGGTTTTACATCAAAGTTCGGTACTTTAGTGCCCTCTGTTTACACAATAGCGAACAACTCGGAGGGGGTAATCACGTGACTGTCAAGATTGCGACGTCAATGCCTAGACAGGTATTTTTCGCCGTTTAATACCCTTTAATAAATGAGTTTAATGTTTAGATGTCGCACGCTTTCCAGCCATATTAGTAAGAAAGTGATAAGCGTTTATTGCTTATTAATAATCGCTTTAAATATCGATTTAACTCGCTACGAATTTTCTTAGCGGGAGCTGTAATTTTGTAAAATACATGTATATCATGAATACTACTTATTTCAAAATAGGTATGGTAAGTTTGTAACACTTGAAACAATAACACAAAATCGTTTGAGATAAGCTCTCATCTCTGTATAATAATGCTATTTGAGAATGTGCAGATTGAACAATTGTTTGAGAATGTAAAGGAATATTTAATGAAACCCAAATATTTGTATTTCTCTATTTACAAACTTTTTGGCATCTAGTCCGTGCAAAGCATAAGAATGTTTAATGTTTTCGGTAAGTAATTGTATTAGATACAAACATCTTAAAAAATGACTTAACAACAATCGGAGAATTTTCTTACGCAGCACTTTTCAAACAGTGGTGTTCTTGTCTTGAGGTTGACAACTTTAAGTCTAAAATTAAGTGCATTATCCGTTAGTATATGTGTCATGAACTGCAACATTCTCACTGAATGTCAAGAATGACACAATTGTGTTATATGGCATTTTAAAAGCGGAGTCGCAAACATCGTTTTCTATGTTGGACCTGTCAGTATGATTTAGTGTTAGCAGTTTTCTTATACGCAAAATTCATCTTCCGCTCGGCAGATATATAGTTTTACACTAAGCCAGCCGTGAGCGGCAACCATGCGTACTGACTGTGGAATTCTATAAATAATGCGTTTTAAATGTGTCATTATTTTGTTAATCACTATTGCAAAATATATCAAACGTGTTAAGAGTGTATCTAGAAAAAAATAATTATAATTAGACAAAATTATATAGAGTATATAGTGTGTGTAAACCATTAAAACGTATATAACTAATCGCTGTAACTCACGAGTTGATCACATGTGAAACATTTAGGACTGATATATATTTAGTGTTAAGTGCAGAAAAGCATGGTCATGTAAATTATTTTTTTACATAATTAATGGTATTTGGTCAATAATATCCTTCAGAAATGGAGAAAAATACCTACGTTGGTGTATGCATTTAGTAAATACTACTATTTTGCTTGTTATTCATTTACTTTTATTTTTCGTTAATTAACATAAACTTATATTCGTTTAATCTTACGCGTGGAATAGGGTTTTGCAAACTTAACATATGTAAATACAAATGCTATTTTAAGAAATACAAAAATACACATGCTTCGGCAAAATCTGTGAGTTATCTAGTGCAGGCATGACTAAACCAACGTGAAGGTTATGCAAATTGTTTTTATCCTTGGTAAAGTCTAGATTAAATAATTAAAATAACATTCATCAACCATTGGATGTCAGAACTTAATAATTCTTCAAGAGCAATAAGATACAGTCAGGGCTGTTAATTTCAATTGCAACCTTACTTAAAACATGTCAGTATACAATGTAACTAAGTTTATATTTGATCTTTTTAGATTGAGGGTTTCATATCAAAGATAAGAAATGGAATCAGGCAGATGGCATAAACCTTAATCTATATCTTTTCAAGAGAGAAAATGTCAACATTGCAATGTTCTTGAGGATGAATATCAATTTTTATTAGAATGTTCCTTATTTTATGATATATGAAAATTGATATAAACGAATATTACTGGAAACAACCAAACATGGTAAAGTTTATTGAATGAATAATATGATAATACAAGTACCAACAGAAACATAAAGCATTAAGTCCAAGAAACCTGTATAAATAGAATTATGATTAATTGCGTATAATTTATGACTCAAACTTGACGTCTCACTCTCTTGTAGATTCGTCTTTTTTATGTAATCATTATACCATTGTTTAAAAGATTTTAAATGCTTGAGTCCAATTGTCCAAGACCTTTTCATGTATTGGTACTTTATTTAACAACTTATTATATTCAATAATTACCACATGTCATGCCTTTATATATGTTACTATGCTCTAAAGATGTATACTTATGGTATGTATGTCTCTTGTATATTGAATAAACCATAACCAAAACCATTACCATGTTTTTCAATTGATAAATACATGTATAGTTAGACGAATAAGGTTATTATCGAATAACTACCCTTTTTGTAAATAAGTATACAGGCGGCCATTTGCTTTGTGTGCGAATGTTACAACCTAATAAATAAGTGTTAGTTATACTAGAAGCTCAAATATCTAACCACATGTTAAACATACAGTATAATATAATAAGACATCTAGTCCATTTTCAACGAGCAATAAAAACTAATAATGTCGCAAAAATGAACACTACACATGTATTTCCTGCAACATAAATTATCAAAGTAAACTACTTAAAATATGTATTTTTAATCTACTCAACCGAAATATTGGGCACAGCAGGAGCAACCAATATAAAAGCCGTGCATACGAAATTCCTAAGGATGATATTATGCGTTAATCAGTCTACTAATCTCAGCGCTCTGTACGGTGAATTAGGACGAATTCCATTCAAAGAAATACAAAAAATAAATATCGTCAAGTACTGGTTTAAACTGATATCGTCAAATATAACCAGCGTTATCCGACTAACATACAACATGGCAAAAAACGATGCAAACAACGGTAATATTAAAGGTATTCAAAAGTGGGTTTAGCACGTGAATACCATTTTATAAAACATTGGAATGTATGAGCTATGGGTCAACCAAAACATTGCTGAAGTACAGTTGCAATTTGGTAAACAAAGGATACTGAATATTTATACACAAACATGGCATAGCGAAGTGGCACATTCCCCACGTCTTTCATCGTAATGTCTATTAAAAACCATTTTACGCTTGAATCATATTTAAATCAAATAAATGAAATCAAAGTTAGGATTGCACTTAGTAAGTTCCGCTTATCATCACATAATCTTGAAATAGAAAGGAGGCGGTATCATAACGAGAAAATCGCAAGTGTAAATTTTGCAACATAAACGCCATAGAAAATGAATACCATTTCCCACTAGTATGTCCAATATATGCACACATTCGATTCTTTGGCAAACAACTAATACATTTGCAAGATTAATGTCCATCGAAAGTAAACTTGAAATGATAAGTGCTGCAACATTTATTTACGAAGCCAATAAATTAAGACGGCATCTCGATTCGTAATGTCTATATTTAACCGGTAATTACATGTATTGATTTATCGTGATTTTAACTTAAACAGTTGTAACATAAACCATAATCATCGATTTCGCATTAGTTATAAGATAAAGCCCAAAGATGATCGTATACAAATGTGTTACTATTTTTTTATTTGTAACTTTTTTTTATTGTAGTGCGGGGTTTGCAACAATTAAATAGAGCCAAATATAGGACCGCACTTAAAGGGAATGTAAACCACGACTGACGAAAAAAGAAAAGTTCTAAAATACCGTATTTTTTTACAATTATTAGTTTATATTGATTAAAATATCAGTAAATGTGTGTAAAAAATAGTGCATTATGTAGTGAAAAGTATGATAACTCCTCTTAAATTAAACGTATTTCATGATTGTCGTCTATTTATGTATGTTCACGTCACGTGATATACGTTCGAACACTTACAAGACTATTACAGAACAAAACAGAACAGTGTTTTTAGACTTATACATAGCTTCAACATCTTAAATACATACAATTATAAATAAAGCAATGTCACGTGTCAGAATATAATAATTGTGATCAAAACAAAAATACGATATATATACATGTGTGTAAATTTAATGACATTACAAAACAAAAAAGAGCAGAGAAAAACTAAGATTTTAAAAAGGAGTAACATACTAAAGGCAGTAAGGATAAAATATTACTTTTTATTTACTATGGTATACATGATATAATAATCACAAAACAATGCAAAAAATAATATCTATTAATTCACAAAGTATAAATGACTGAAAAGTGATACAAAGATTGATTACAAAGATATTAAGTAGTCAATAAGTGGTATTTCTAATAGAATTTCGTATAGTTAAAAATTCGTTTACATATTTACATACATTTATAATTTCAAATTTACCTGTTGATGTCAATAAACTATGGAACTAAAAATGATGGATTCATACAATAAATACGTTTAATGAATGTTTGACGCAGAAAACGGTAGCATACACACATTTTAACTAGAATTCATCCTCTATGTCAACAAACAACAACGACAATAACGTTTTTTCACGAGGGATATTGATGTAAGTATCTTCCGGTCTGAATTATCAACGGGTGGGCAAAAGCCCTTTGTTTTACAAAGTATAAACGAACACTCTTGTGCAATACATCCTAGTAGTATCTAAATTCATGAGTAGTTTTACAACTTATGTACATATCTAGAATNCTTGAGTTATCATCCGGAAATCATTTTCCTATTTCCAGTCAACCATTTTACTGCTTAAGGTCATTGCGACCTTGACCTTTGACCTAGTGACCTGAAAATCAATAGGGCTCATCTGCCGGTTATGACCAATGTCCCTGTGAAATTTCATAATCCCAGGCATATGCATTCTTGATTTATCATCCGGAAACCATTTTCCTATTTCCAGTACATGTGACCTTGACCTGTGACCTTGACCTTTGACCTAGTAACCTCAAAATCAATAGGGGTCATCTGAGAGTCATGATCAATGTTCCTATGAAGTTTCACGATCCTAGGCCTAAGCGTTCTTGAGTTATCATCCGGAAACCATCTGGTGGACGGACCGACCGACCGACCGACAGACTGACCGACCGACCGACATGAGCAAAGCAATATACCCCCTCTTCTTCGAAGGGGGTCATAATTAATGACATAATGAGAAAATTGAAATTATCGACGATTTCTATATTTTGCCGATTATATGTCCATTTTGCATCTTGTCTAATTTTACCTCTTTTGCGAAAAAACATTATTTTTGGTTTTGAAGTATTCACATTGAGCCCCAAAGACTTAAAACACTAGTAAACGTTATCTAAATGGTTATGTTATTCTTCTGGTGATTTGGCTAATATGGCCATGTCATCCGCAAATAACAATAAATTAAGGTTATGTCGTCTTTATTTAAGCCAGACAATTTGCTATCTTGTTAAAAAAGTTCCAAATCTTCTACAAACAGTAAAAACAGTATAACTTTCCCTTTTCTAAGACCGACATCATAACTTAAGTTGTTAGAATATGATGCACACGACTTAACACAAGAGTTAATATTCTCAGACATAGTCTTAATTATTCTTACAAATTTATCTTGTATACAAAATTTGTAATTTTAAACCATAATGCATTACGATATATACTATCAAACATTTAGGCAAATCGACGTATACAACATACTATCGTTTGTTTTAAGTTGAAAATTGCAGCACAACAGACATCGATGTATAAATAGCATCAACAGTTGAACAACCTTTTCTAAGTCCAAATTTTGCTTCGGTAATTTAAGCATTATCGTAACAAAACAATTCGATACGTTGGTTTAAAATGGTTGTATACAACTTGGAAAAACAACTAACACGCGTTATCCCTCTATAATTTGTGGACTTACACAGATCAAGTAATGTAATACCATGACTATTGTTTATTTTATCTATAGAAATTCACACGAAACCAGTTATACAGATGCTGGTAAATGTTCCGTATGGAATGCTTCCATATATGACATAAACATTTTGTCCATGGGCTAATCTTGATTTACATACAATTTGTACTTTATTATGTACACCGCTAAATAATGTGTGCATGTAACGCACACTTAAAATAGGTATGTGCCCTCATTACATAAATATATTCCCATGTCATTTAACGCTAGCATTTCGTACGGGTTTGTATATTGTTCCACGTTTGTCAAATAATGCTCTATCTGTGGTCTGCGTCGATGCTGTAATAATTAAATCAATATATATGTAGTTATATAATAAGCATGTCAATGAAATAAAGGGCAAAACAACTTTGTGTTACCACTAACATTTGAAAAAGATTAGGTAAATTATCTAACGTTTTTTTTAAGCAGACAATGAAAATCATCAAAGCACGCCATCTTGACAGGCATTGTGATTATTGTTTGCAGCGGGCCGTTAATTGTTCGTTTATTTACCAGAAAATCAACACGCCGTTTGAGAATGTTTGTTTCCTAGAAACATGTGTGAATGGAGTTTATGGCGTTGATACAACGAAGTGTTACTCATTGAATGTCTGCATTTGATGATGACATAAAATTAGAATGTTACAAATTTTGCAATATTTGAAAACCAAAGTTTTTTATTTTAGGAGCGCATTTTCGTGCCATCCCAACGTTTGTATATTACACAAAAAAAGAATATAATATTTTTAATAGCTATTATAACCCCACAGATGTCGCAGTAGTTCGCAGTCAGTTTCCTCCTTTTTCCCCATTACATAATGACCCTTGTGGAAGTGGTATTTGTGGTGGTGGTAAAATGGTAATAATGTTAAATGGTCTACCATCGAAACTTTTAAAATGAGGTTGTACAGGATATAACCAAACTGCGTTCCGTTTCACAAAAAACTTATTAAACGCTATTGTTGCGCACTTTTGTGTAGACCAAAAAAGCGAAAGGTTGTTAAAAACAAAAGTTGATTTGACATCAAAGTGCGGAAAAACACCGCCCACAAAATTTGAACTTGTACAGAATTTTAAAAACAATTAGCATGCGTTACGTCTGCGTCCAGCCGTATGTATTTTATATGAACGATTAATTTGGTCACTTAAAAATGATCCCTGTAGTTTAATAGAGAGAAAATGATAAGTAAAGTTTAAAGTAGTTACACATTGTTATTTAAAAAAATGAAAAATATTCTTACTTGCTTGCTAACTCGAATCCGTACATTCCTTTTTTTTTCCAAAACATCTCGCAGTAATGTGATGTTCCGAATTCTCTTTCCGGTAATACTGTTAAACAAACGTACATCCGCATCTACATCTGGAACATACATATAAAATTAACAATCGCACAGTTTTGCAATAATTATGTATTGTATTTGGCAATAAGTAAATGTATCCAAATTGTCAGCACTTAATTTCTCAAAATGTACGCAGTGTACGCAATAAACAATCCATAAATGTTTATACTGATTTAAATTAAAATAAGAACGTAACGTTTTTGAATTCAATGTTACCCTTTTCAACAAAACTGTGCATTTCAGTTCAACGCAACATTACTAATACGAACCCCCGGTGTCTGTTTGAAACGTTTTCTTGATTTCTTCCAGAAGTTGTTTCCATGTCGAGTGGAAATTGATAGTTATAATGTTATGATCTCCTATACCTGTTACTCGTACAAACATCTCAGACGCGTTGCTGTATGCCACGGTTTGTTTATTGGCATCGGTCAAATGTATGACGGGCGTGGGTTTTGTTGAATCCACAGATATTTCACAAGTTATGTAATGTTTCTTTATAAACTCGTGTATCGTGGTCAGCGTCAACACGCTCGGGTTGTTTTGGTCATAAAATGTGGAGCATGTGTTACATTCGTCGCATTTTGTTTCTGGCTTAACTAATGCGGACAGTAGGTACTTTGTAAAATGGCTAATACGCTCATTTTCCGTCCCAGATCCAGATTTTTCGTTAGCGTAACATGCATTTATTTGCATTATATTGCAGCTTCCTATGGTTTCAACCTTCTGCGGGAAACAACAATCGAGAATGACAATGCAACTTTGTAGATTGTACTTTTGAATTAACAACTTGTCTAACTCCGAAATTTTAATGTTAAAAGTTTGTGTTATCTTGAGTGATGTAGCGTTACAGGGACCATCTTGAAATCCGTGTCCAGAAAAATATAATACCAGCTGAGTCATTTGTGTTCCCTTGAGCACATCGTATATATGTTCCATCGATTGTGGCTCGTGCAATTGCCAAATGTTTCTGAAATATTTAAATCAATATATATACACTAGTATAAGGTATCACTTCTTATGAGTGTTTAATATAGTTTGCTGTTAATCATCATTGTATCTGTAAGATTGTATATACCAACTATAAGATTACTTTTGCATCAACAATTAACGACACTACCTGATACACATAGTTGGATGTAGGACCGATTGTAAAGTGACTGCCATTTTCTTAGCGTTGCTTTGGAACACATCTCTATGGTCGCCGCCGCTTCCGCTTAGGCACAAACACACCGTTTCATCGCCTGAAAAATGACATAAAGCTCTATCTTCTGCAATCACCTATATATAGTAGTGGTATATAATTTGTATATAGCAGATAATATTTATGATTTCTATAGTATAACTTCACCATTAACAGTCCAAAAAAAGTGTATATTAAGTTTATAATACGATTTCATAAATAATATAGCACAATGTGAACGTGGTCATTACAAACATGTTTTATAATTAGTTGATAACTTACTTCCAATAACTGGTTGGCATTCGGTGCAGGAATGACACTGGATCGGGTTGAAGTAATGACTTTTGATACAGCTCAGACAAATTTGAATTGGATTGCAATTTCTGGCGTGTCGAATAAGATGTTTGTCACTGTGGACTGTAAAAACACTATCAAAATTACTAGAGTTTGTCAAAAATGTTACTAATACCCCCGTACCGCTTTTCAGCTATAATCAATCGAAAATTGCTCAGGAATGTTTCACGTATGATATAAAAAGTGTGTAATGCAATATTTAAAGTTTTAATGTGACCTCTTGAGAAAAGAGGAAGTCGTTTGTTTCACAAAAGTATACGGACGGACCGACATACCAACTCACTCAATTATTAACCGACTGAGCGACTCCTGTTTACCCTCCTGCGGGGTATTACAATAATAGCAAAACACGCATGCACAAGAATGGCCGAAAATCAGGACGAAGTTAGTGTATATGTACGTACAATATATTAATCTCGTATAATACGGCCTTATTTTATGCAGACTAGAAAATGTGATGTCTGTCCATTTTCATTTTCAGTATTTTAGGTGCAAGTATTTATATGGTATACATTATTTAATATGTATATACTATAAGGTAAAATACAACAAAACATTAAAATATAATTACACCGCACCTGTGTTAATCAGACACATTTCACACATCACACGGTCCTCCGCCTCTGGGTTCGATTGTTTCCAATAGCAAATGTTATCTCCATATAGAATTGTCTATCAATATATAATCTATATGTTTAGTGTTACAATATTTTACTATTCACCATAAACACATTACGTTCATATATCAATTACCGGTGTTCATTTTTAAATTTTATGTAGAATTTATATCAGCGATGTTGCAGCTTATGTATGCTGTTCTTATACAATCTCACACAAATATTAATAGAAACTAAAATAATACAAATCTCGTATCAAAATTATATGATGTTTAGTAAGTATGTGTCATTAAACGCTACAATAATATACCCTTATTTCGTTTTTAATATCCATTTGGCTAGTTTTAATATCTGTTTGGCCTGTTAAACATGCTGTCGACACAGTTAACAAGTGTTCAAAAAAGATCTTGCCGTCGTCTGACTTTACCCATCCAACTGTTTTATCTATATTTTCATACTGCCAAACTTTTCGCTGAAAATATAAACAAACTTTAATCATGTATCAATAGATTTAGCAAATACAATATTTGATTATAATGTAAAGCCAAACCAAAATCTAATCAACGACGTTTCCAGAAAACTAAATGGATACTATTAACCATTAAGTGAAACGCATGTGTTTAACTGGTATACATTTGTGAATACAATAAAACGATTGTTGAAAAGAGACAAATACTTAAATAACACAGATTTTTGTTATTTCAAAATGAAATAAAATGACTTTACTAACACATCAATATTATTCAGATATGTTTTAATAATTATAATAACAATGACAATTTAAATAAAAACGTGTAACTGTGAAGCTCTTTACATTAAGGCGCAAAAGCTTGATTTTAAAATGATATATTTTTTAAAACGCTACGTTCGTAATGCACGTATGTCTTAAATTATCGATGAAAAGAGTCACACAGTTTTTTTACCGATTTTGATTTATGATTTCTCTTAACTAAAAATAAGTTTTTAACAATTGTTGTTTCATATTCAGATGTGTTATTTCATTGTTTGAATATAACACAGACACTCGTTTCCGAATCGATGGCATTTGCAAAACAAGTTCCATGACCGGTCTCAAAATAAATAGGCGTCTTCATTTCATCACAAGTAACAATCTTAGCAATTTGCATGATAGGGATGAAAGCGTTCGCCCTACCGACCGACGTACAGGTGCAAAGCAATACACCAACGCTTCATCGAATGGTGAACAATTAAACTATACATGTGACACATTTTTTTGAATATCAAATATATGCATCATATCTTAGAAGAAACACGCTCAAAAACATGTGGTATGTAAAGAAAGTAAGTTAGTAAGTAAATTGTTTATTATAGCGACATGTGCAATATAACAAAAACATCATATTGACATACATACACATGTGTTTTGCACCCGATCCGATGGGCCAATAAGTCACCAAAACAGAATATTTCAAAGTGTATACAATAGCACCACAAACACTGATACATGTGAATAATATATGTATGTATTAAACAGTTGTAAGAGAAAAAAAGAAACAGTCAATGTGGATTGCTCTGACAATATGTGTTCGAGCATCCTACAGTGATATGGCATCGCTGGTCATGTGTTTCAGGTTTGAAAACTGAATTGGTTAAACATAGTTACCTGTTTACTGAAACAATCACAAAGGTCCTTTGTTCGAAGGTACTTTTGGTGTTCACATCTTTCCGTCGGGTCCGCACCAGTAAGGCATTGACGTATCACTGGAAAACATGAAGCAAATAAAAAATAGTGTGCATCATAATTGCCTGAATTGATTCAATTTTAAACACAAATAATTGCATTCAATTTAATGTTTCAATTTGATTACATTTTGTGTATACGTATTTTTTCGTCTTGAACGATTATTATAAATGTTCTTGTATTTTTTTGTTATGATAAGTATAGATAAATATGGAAGATTATAAGATCCGAAGTATGACAATAACACATAGCTCAGTAACTATAACAACACCACGATGCGATTCTTAATCTAATAATAATAGGAATGCAAAATGTATAATGATATTGAACATTTGTGAATAACCAGTACAGAGTAAACGCGTCCAGTATCAATACTTGGTTCAGGTCATTCGGAATTGATTGATTGATTCATCGTAATAATCATTGATGTATGATGTATATTTATAAACTTCTTGCCTTAAACGCAAAACATAATTTATAAATCCCTCGCCTTGAATAATGATGGAGATTCTCCGTCTGAACGTCAGTCTGTTCGTGGCACTTTATCTGCTTTACTCTTTTGATTATTTGCATGATAATTGCCCATATGTAAAGGTCATTGTGACTATGGCAGAAAGTATGTTTCTGAAAAGCCAACTCAAGTTCAAGGTCATATTTTTATGTACTATATGTGAGCCTCTATTTTCGGTGTTTCATGAAGCTTGGTAAAATGCTTAGATCAAGCACACGACATGCAGAAGAAAGAAACGGCGGCTCAATACAATGTCAAAGGTGAAGGTAACAAGTTGAGTCTCAATTTTCGTGACCGCTCCATTTCTTCTTTATCTCTTAAACGGTTTTCATGGCACTTTGATACAATGTGTAGGATATTGACAAAATGTGCAGAAGACAACAATCCGTAATGCCAACTCAGGGTATAAATGTCATCTAGAAGACATAGAGGATTAACAGTTATTAACACTTGCTTACGGTCATCTCTAGAAGGTCGGACTAATCATGGGTCTCAGGAACAAAACTTAAATAGTAAAGTATGTAGTATGATGTTTCTTTTACCGTAATTATATGTTTAACTCTGAATACAACATGTGTGAATAAAAGGCAATAAATAGTATATTTACCAACACCAATGTTAAAATAGTCCGTCGATCTGTTCAACACATTCGATTTTTCATCGGGAATGTATCCTTCTGTTCGGCCTCTGATCGCGTCTTCTAAACCAGTGCACTTTATTTCATTATTTCCATTCACCAATTCCCTCGCCGATGCGAAGTCAACTAGTCTGGCATCAAAGCGATCGTCAAGAACGATATTTGAAGCGGTAATATCCAAGTGCAACATTGCGTGCCTGATGTGTAAATCGTAAATTAATGTAAACGTAGTATAACACACGTGTACACATACATGTAGTCATGAATATGCTTGGAATATTGATAAAATGTAATGAATTATAAAAGAGTTTACCTATACACCTTTGTTCTGGTTGACACAGGTTTGTGTAAGAAATCGACGGCACAAACAACATGGTAAATCACGCGCATACGTTCCTCCCAGGTTAATAACTCCTCATCGAGAAGGTTTTTGAGATTCTCTAGTCGTAAACACGGTGAGAAAAACGATTTCCTGCAATTGCAATTTTATACATATGATATACTTACGGATAATAAAAACAGTAGTTTGAATTATTTCATAAGACCAAGAAATTAATAAAAGAAAGAAAATATGTTTACCTTTTTTTATTGAAGTCATAACAGGCAAACACAGGCACTATTGCAAAATGTCGTAAAGATGCCGCCAGCATGACCTGTTATCATCCAACATACGTGGTAAATTATATTTCCATTTCTTTCACACATATATATGCATAAGCAAATAAACTTCATGATTCATCACAAATCATAATATCGAGTAGGAAAATGTACCTTTTACCTTATACAAAAAAATACAGCATAAAATGTTCTACCGTCGTTTAGACTGTACTGTCATAAATGTTGCTGTCTATTTTTGTGTCTCTAATTGGTTCAACATAAATAATAGAATTATATGTTGTTGTTTAAAATTGCCCCACTGTTTACAGTTTCAAACAATATTGTCTATAACACAAAAATTAAAATGACAACGATAGATTGCTAAAGGTTGTGTTAAATACATAATTAAACATACTTAACAAAAATTGACTGTTTCTTTAATAGTTGATTTTGTTTAAAGTGTTGTAGAATGACGTTTCATACATTTGTTTTTCACACATTAGAGTAAGCGTCTTGTTCCACAAATTACGGCTCACTCATGGGTTGATTTTGGCGATCGGTTCTTTAGAAATTATTCGGATTGTCCGCGGAATGTTAGCATTTTTTAGGGATCTTCAGAGGTTTATGAGGGATGCTATAGAACGTCGCATGCGTATGTGTGAAATGGAAGCGTGTACTAAGTACCCTTAATATCGATATGTTTTTTTTATCAATGTTAATATAGAACTGAGCAGGCGCAGGGAAAAAAGGGCTGGGTTAAATAATGAAAATCTGCTGCAGCAATAATGCGGGTGGTTTAGTTTTATACATAGTAAGTGCGGAGCGTAAGAAGATCCATTCCACTTAAAATACATAAACAGTGACCAAAGGAAAATATTTACTTGTATTATGCCACTTGTTCACAATTACGTTTTAGACACTGACTCAATTTTGTCAAGTTTGTAATGTGCAATAAACATCGATCCATGTTGACGTCACCAGGCTGACTCATTTGCATATTGTGATAATTTGTAAATCGCTAACTATTTGCGGTTTGTTTTATTTGACTTGTTTAGGGTCAAGTTTTGAACTTTTTTTTCTAAAGAAACTACATGTTGGCATAATAAATATAATATATGGTTAGTTGCGTTTGTAATCATGTGATACCAGACTCGTCCGTTATGGCGTGTGAAAAGTCTTGGCAAGCCTTGCCGTTTCATTCGACAGAAACAACGAAAATAACAACTCAAAAACACAAACACCACAGAGAAACAAATAAGCAAAACAAAGAAGCGAACGAACGAACCCATCAACCAACCGACCGACCAACAAAGACAGAAACAAACAAAACATTTATAATTAAATTTAAAATTTCAGTCTTATGCTGTAATTGGTGGCCCACACCTCGCCTGACTAAGCTTTTTATTATCTGAAACTATAGTTTTAAGAAATGAAGTGTTACTCTCCCCCTTTAAATCATTTGATCAAGCACCGCCTGTTCATCAAAACTCGACCCCTAACAAGATTTCGCATACGTAGAGGTTAACCAATAACAGTAATGTTTATTTAATCAATAACGTAATTAAAACGGATTATATCTGAATCAGAACGGTGGACAAATATTAAACTCTAACATTTCTAAAATCAAATGAATATTGGGGGCTCTTTAGGAGTTAAATCCGGAATAAAACCATATTGTAGAATTTTTATAACTAAAATATTTAAAATATTCTGCAATGATCACAACAATACCACGTCTTAAACACATTATTTTATCCTAATTACAGTGTGTACATTAGTAATTCAATTTAACAACATTCATTTAATAACGTTTATAGGTAACTTACAGTCCTTCGCATCTCCTCATTTAGTGCCTTCTTTATGCAGTAAAGTTTTATTCCAAACCCTGGGACTATGGATGTGCCTGCAGATGTAAATAATATAAAAATCGTTGTCATATTTTTTTATTTATTTTTTTATACCACATTTTTATAGCGCCCTTTTTCATACAGTGCGATGTGTGTTCAGAGGCGCTTTACATTTTTCCCGTGATCACTGGGTCAAAAGTCGTCCGTTAACATCTTGGCGCAGTATGCAGCCACGGTACATTGGCTTATTTTCCTCACAGGTACCCATTTATACACCTGGGTGGAGAGGAGCAGATGTGGGATCAATTTCAAGCTCAAGGAAATTCCAGTGGTCAGGGCGGGATTCGAACCCGGGACCTCTCGATCCCTAAGCCAGCGTCCTACCATTAGACCACTGATCCCATTTTATAATGGAGATAAAGCAATAGTATTAAGGTTATAATGGTAAAATAGTACCATTGGTTTTGATAGATTATCGAGTTTAATTGTTTCTTAGTATAACTTTGTCTTATCACCCGGAATAAAATTCAATTATTTACCAAAACCGGTATATGTTGGTATATGTTGTTTGGTTACAGAAGAACAAGGGCCGGAAAAATCAGGTGAGGCCAGGTACATTTTACAGTTATCGGACCTCATGTCATGTAATTGTGTTTGTCTTTCGCATGGGTTGATCATGAATTAAATACATACACACTCATCAAAAACAAATAAACTCACTTCGATATTTTGCTGTTAACGAGTTTTCGCCATCTCTGAAACGAGTGAGGTACCCCCCAAGTTCGGAGTAATTTCTCTTGTCGACTAACCACAGTCGCCCATCAAACGGACTTGCGTTTCTGTTCAAAAGCGAACGCTCGAGGTTTGTTTTCTGCAATCAGATAAACTAGTTTTTAATACAAAATACATGCCCGTCTAGGTTGATGAATCATTATGCCATAATATTATGGTTATGCGATATCGTATGTTTTGTGGCTTGAATGCATTGCATTTGTTTACCTTAAAGTATCATCTGAACTCAAACAAAGGATACGTAAAGGCACATAGCATATAAGATTGCTATAACAGTTGAGATTCGATCTGTATACGATTAAAACTAGCATGACTTCAAAGCTGTAGCATGTGTATGGTTCCGGGATCAAAAAGAGGATATTTGTTGGAATCGGTGGCATATCGAATTTATTTCACGAGTGATCATAGAACATAATATTTTTACGAGTGGCGCAAATGATGTCAAAAAATGAAGTCGATATAAAATACGCGTGCTTCATAATCATACAAGGAATGCAAAACTATTCACTGCATTTTCACTTCATAACAAACTATGAAAAATACTAACGCTAAACTGTTCTGCATGATCCATCAATAAGGTTGCGTTGTTGTCGTTCGTTTTGATGAATATTTGTCGGAGGGTTTTTTGTTTTCCCTTACCGTTCAGAAACAACATTCGAACGGTTGAAAGATTCCTACCTATGTAAATCAAACAAATCAGAAAACAACATCAGTGCATTTAGAAAGTGTGTAGCCTAGTTGTATATCTTCCAAAAACATAACTA
The DNA here is from genome assembly GCA_007657795.1 of Dreissena rostriformis. Classification (NCBI taxonomy): domain Eukaryota; kingdom Metazoa; phylum Mollusca; class Bivalvia; order Myida; family Dreissenidae; genus Dreissena; species Dreissena rostriformis. Next base: position 113,776 of record VMBQ01002096.1, on the reverse strand, counting down.
CTACTAAAACTAATACTACTAATACTACTTCTCATTTAATATAAAACTTTGGTTAACTAAGTTATCATCCAATGAGATATTCGGTAATTGTGCACATGTTACTAAAGAAACATCATATTCAATTTTCAAGAATGATTTTCTCTGAACCAGAACAATGCACCACACAAATAGCTTTCTAATAGTTCCTTTTAAATACATACATAAAACTACACACTTCATAAGTAGTTTTACAGTTTATTACCTGGACAAGTAAACTTCTTAACCGAGACCAACGCGTCCAGGTCATATACAACCTCAGTTTCCTATCAATACAATGTATTATAATAAACATTATCGAATTAGTATAAAGCAGCTTATTCGGAAATATGTTTTCTAATAAGATTATAAATAAGTATATATTAATGGATGCTTCACATATAGGTTTTGCCTAAAAGCCTGGCACTGTGCATTTACCTAATAGGAAACAGGTAAGAAAAACACTCATCCAAGTAAAGTATTAAAATATTTGACTAATTGAGTGGAATATAATATCAATATTAAGTATTGTCATAATACACATGACACACAGCTAACACTCAAATTCTAAATGGTATGACTAAAATTAATTATGGTAGATATGCCTAGTCAAATATTGCAAATATAGTCACCTTGTGGGTTTTTATTGTTTTTTAGATGTGCACATGATGTCATCGGGTTTATAAAATTTGTTTGTCGTAGGCTGGTTTAAGTACTAACATATTTGACAGTACATTACCACGGGCATATTATAATGACATTACGATGAAAAAAAGAAATGATTTTTTTATCAATCCACACACACACACAAATCCTACTCTCTGAGATAACACATCCGGTTATTTGCATATGCAATTCGATAGTAACGATATAACTTTATCCAAATTCAGGCACGGACGCATACAAAAAAAACGGCTAAAATGACTTCAAATTCATGAAAGAGAACATACAGATTAACTGACAAATAACTAAATATTAATATGTATTACATTAAAAGAATGAAAATTACATGAATTATAGCATACGCGTCAACACTAAGAGTACCATTCTCTTTTTAGGCCAGCATTTGTGTTGGGGTGAGTTTGCATCTTACTGCAGGCGTGTATAAACAAAACGATCATGAGTGTCTTTGCACGCTCACATGAGGATCTGTAGCTCAGTCGTATAATACTTGTGTGTGGATACTTTTGACGAAATGGGCATCATTTGAAAATATCTTGCTATGTAAGTTTATATTATTCATTTCACACCATCACGCGGGTGTTACCAATTTTGACTCCAGAGGAATAATTTGAACACATTTAAATTTTGTATAACATTTTATTTATGAAAACAAATGTTACTGAAACAAATATGGTTTCAGAGAATAATGTTGTGGGAAGAAGAACTTTGAACAAACTTAGCAAATGATCTCTACATTACATCCCAAATATTACACCGATTGCCCTTGGCCTTTAAGAGAACACAAGTTTTAAGTTATTTTGGTAATAAATTCTTTCTTAAAAATGTGACATTCGGAGCATGTCTGTTTTGATCCCAGGCCCTGAACTTATTTTGTAAAAGACCACTATCAGACGATACAAACATTTACTTAATTGCAAATGTTATTTTCTCAAGATGATTGATTGATATGTATTTGCACCATACCATCTTTATTCAGGCAGGGTTTATAAAGTAGTACCTTTCATTTTCTGAATAAGTTAGATACTATGTTTTGCAAAATGACTGTAATACATGAATTTAAAGCATGTATTTTGTATGACAGTTTGTAGCTTTTTGGAAGGAAGAAAACCATTTATTTAAGTTTTAATATCAAGTAAAAAATAAAGTTTTTAAATAAATATAGACAATTGATTTTAAAAATAGCAAAGCTTGTTATTTTGTACTAAATGTATCGACTATATTACGGAAAAATATACTTCATGACTGTTATAATAAGTTTAGTTGAAAGTTTAAACGCTAGGTGATTACAATTATAAAAAATAGACATAATCAAATTTCTTTTTTAGAGAGCAAATATGATAATTTATGTTTTCGATAAGAATAAGGGAAAACATATAAAAATACTGACCACGTATACCTTACAATTTATATATATATGTATCTAAATATACACTAAGATACTCACGTCACTACTAGTGTGCACGAGGACGTTGTTAATCATGAACACTCGGCTTCTGAGCTCACATTGGTTAAACTGAAAATTTAAAATGTTTAAGTTGCGTGTATATTTCCGTTTATTTGTATGTATTGTTTGAGATGTTTATGGAGTCGGCGTGCTATTCATTTTGTTTTCGTGGGAATCTGCGTATTAATTCCGATGATCGCAAATCCTTGATATTTTATTGCAAATTAAATTTGCATTAACAATACAATCGAAGGAGAGCACGATACTTTTTAACATACAAAATAGTACTCTAAATACCTGTTCGACGATTCCAATCAGTTTTTGTAAATCTTCTACTCCACTATTATCAATCAGAAACTTTAACTTCACATTCCTCTAAATTTAAAGATACAATATTGCGACGTTAGCAACACGTATATGACCAGTTAGCATGTTGTTCTGGAAAAACTGAACAGTAACTTCTAACATATGTAGCTTTTACATCATCCATAAATTGGCTAAAATATTAAGCAATACAATTAGCATTGGGTGTACAGTTATAAGCCATGAAGTGTAACACGTAAAGGTGAATTAAGCTGATTGAAAATTCGGCATGTACTAAAACCTGCTTTGAGTGTGTATTTCAAAGATTTTTGAGGTTCTTCCGCATCTGGGACTTTATAATGTGAAGACCCGGAGTGTGTTACTTCTCATACCTAACCTTATTACTAGACACTCGAAAGTCGGGACAAACTTTGAAGCACAGCTGCAATTTATGTTGATAGACTATCTTAGAAAATAGGATGCCAATAATCTGGTGAAATAGTATGTTAAGTAAAGATTTCTTTGCTGAATACTCACATCAGTATAGAGAAATTCCAAATTCAAAAACCGTATCTAAAACAAAATGATTGCATATTGATATGTGAGAAAATAAAAACGTTATAAGGAAGGCATTTGTATTGGCAACTTAATTATCCACGAATTGTTAACAACTATCAACAAAATGTGAACATTATAACACTTGTATTAATTTAACAGATGAATCGATCATGCTTTATAAGTTAATTCAATGTGGCTTTTGTTAACGCATGTTTAACATTTATATTTTTCAGACCGTAGTGTATATCATGTTAAATTCTGATTTGGCATACTTCCATTGGACATGATCCTTTTTTTACAGCTTTACAGTGAATTATACCCGATTTCTTTACTGAAATTGACTTGGAACAACAATGTGATAATTTCTGCGAAATCAAATGCATATTTATTCAAATAAATACAGTACAGTATTAGCATGTTTTCTTATTCATTTATATTGAATTTTCATAATGCTTAACAAGGTATGTGTAATTAAAGATTATATTCTTCCATTGAATTATCTTCATTACATCGGAAACTACAATAATAAACAAATACTGACACTGTCTACTATATTTTTTCGCTTGGAACAAGAATCATAAGATAACGTGTATTTATATTTTTCGTCTGTAGGCAACGAACGTCAGACTGGTGGTTTAAAGAAAAAGGAACCCCAATCAACAGAAGGCACATATGCAATACGATATATATGATAAAAAATTTACCACATGTCTCATCCGTTAATTTGTTCGTAAGAAAGGCCTGTGATGGTTGTGTTAGGAAAATGTTCAAATATAACAAGGGTTCACAAGATCACATGCTGTTTAATATTTTCTATAAACTGAAATCCTTCGAACATTATCTCTAGCTTGTCACACTGAAGTATACTCCCGAGGCCGCGTGTTGTAATATGTGGCAAATTGATTAAACGTTATCCATCGGGAGCGACAAGTTCAGACGACAGGAATGGTTTGATTTATTTTTTTAGTTGGACCTCTTTACAATTTTATAGACCGCAATTGCTGTCGAGAATACTATTTTTAAACATATAATCTATATCAATCACGCGACTCCAGGTATGTAGCCAGTTTTGACTTTCGGGTCGTGATATGAACAAATTGTGTAAAGAAACACAATACAATGTTACCTGAAGGCTTTCTTTTTATGAAGTTTTATTTTGAAATCTCGAGTTATATTCAAGCTATGACAATTTAAAAATTTCACCACGATATCAATAACTGTGAAATTATGGAGGCTTAATTAAAGAATCACATGCACTGCACTTACCACCATTTGTTTAAATTTGTAATATGTGTAAATATGTGTTATGGGACAAACTATTCAAGTATTTTTAGTCACTATAGGAGCTCAAAATATACATTATTTATGCTAAACAATACAATTCCATTTATCTGAGGTCTAGAAGAAGTTAACCCTAAAATTCATCATTGTCATAGCACAGAATATGGTAAAACTGCTTCAAAGACTACTGTTACAGAAAATAGCTGATATTATAGACGTCATATATTGTAGGCATGGTAACATCTGCAAGTTGGTAGGATGTGCATTGTTGGTTTTTTTTTCGAATTATTTAGCTTTTATCACTGACATTTAACAGACAGTTATTTAAACTTTTTCTCAAGACGGTTATTTTTCGTATAGGACGCACATATTTCTTAACATATTCTGCACAACGTTCCTGTCTGGCTTAAAAGCTTTTAGTAGCTTGGTTAGGTGTTATTTTGTGTTAAAGCAAAAACAGATATCAAATATTGTTTTATGGAATCATACTGTTGATATTTGTTGTGTTCAACAAGGTAGACATAAAGCAAAACGTATACCATGGGGAGTTATTTTGTTAATGTATGTGCGATTGTGGGAAAAAATCATTGCTTAACCGTTACGAGACACGTTTCTATATTCAAAAGTAGAACTGTTGTATAATTCATTCATTTAAATTAGTTTTAAATGATACTTCAATGTATATACACATGATTGCCCATGGTTTTCATTGTACATATATATTGTATATTTCATATTATTGATTGCAAAAACATCAATACATTGTTTTAAGTATCTACATCTATCTGGTCAATAGCTCTTTCAGTTTTTAGATATGCTACGGACAACATTTAAGCACACAAGTGAACAGAGGGCACTATTACCAGGGCCATAAACAACGCAAATAGTTAAGGTATTGATTCGTTATTAAACTTGGCCTCCATTTGATTCTAATACATATGTTTTTAAACTTTGGTGACAATTCGATAAACAAACGTGTTGAGCTTGAGAGCGGAACCGCTCACAATAAAATGTATGTACAAACATTCACAAAGAGCAATAATGGAAGGATCATAACACCAACGAGTCTGGTGTGCTGTTTTTTTAAACCTGGCTTCTAGTAAATGCTAATGAACAGTTTCAGAAACTTTGATGACGATCCGATGAAAGCTGGTCGAGTTAAAGAGCGGAAACCGAAACGTGCAGCAGTGACAAACAGTTTAGAAATTACATGCCTCCCTCCGGGACATATATATAACATATGGTTATCAATGATCTTAATAAATAATGATGTCGGGTTAAGATTATTGCTGGACTACTCACATCGTCTGTCGCCGCTCTTAACTCCGCTATACAATCACCTTTCGCCGCTTTTAACGCCGCTCTTAACGACAATCTTAACGCCCGATGAGTAAACTGCAAAATAAATGAATAAAATGTGTATGTACGTTGCCTTATATATAATATATGTGTTTAATGTGTGTTTCATTGTCATGTTTTTCCTTTATAAATATATTTTGAACCTGACGAAACAGGTTAACTTGTGTATTATGCAATATCATAAACTGTCTGTTTACATACTCATGATCTTTTACATGAACTAACTTTAACATAAGAAAACCTGATGGTAGATGGAATATTGACGATTTGAAAAGTTTTTTTCTCATCAGAAAAAGAACACATACACTTTAATCACCTTACAAAGTAGCACAAATGTAAAAAAAAATCTAGTATTTTTTAAAGAAATCATTATTAAAAAAAAAACTGAATATTGATATCCGATTAAATAAAACAGTATGTATAATGCATTTGTATTTGAAGTTAAACTAACTAATGACTTGTAAAAATATTAAAACTATCTGTAAAGATTACACTTTCACAATTTTACAAGTTAATCGATACAACTTTATTACTTCATTCAATTTGTTTTATGTTAAAGCATTTTTAAATATTTTTGGACGGTAGATTATATATTGTTAAATTCTGTTTGCGCATTTATCCCATGACATGATTAAACAATGTATGTGTGATAAACGATTGCATTAAAGATTCCTGTCTGGGTTTCATGCCCTGACTGTAGACGGCTTCGGTGGGATCTACCTATTTGTTAACTTTGAAGTAGACACCTCTAACATTTTGCCATTTATGATCCGGTTAAATTTCAGCAAAAAAAACTAATAAAGGGCAATAACAAGAGAAATATGGGACTAAGAGCTATGTCTATTCTATGGTCCGGGCAAAATTTAATAACATACATTAGCAAAGGGCAAACACTCTTTAAATATTATGTATTTTTCTTTTGCACTTCAATGAGCTAGTAAGTGGTTTTATTCTTAGACGCGATACACGATGGATATTTGAGACACAAGATTTACAACGACACATAACATGTAATATTGTTGCGCCAAGTTTGCTTATACAATTAAAACTTGTAAGAAATTGTGGAATGCCATTGGCTATTGTCAAGTGTCATGTCGTGTGTCGTTTTGTTCTGTGTGTTTTCTACATGATTATCAACGCGACACACGAATGTGGTCAATAGCAAATCATAGTTAATCGAGCAAATATCGCAGACAACTGAACGTTGACTACGGATCACGACATTTAAAGCGACACATGCTAAATACAGAACACTCTCGAAATAATGCTCGTAAAATCACGCTCGAAAATATATTTCGCAAAAATTGTGGAATTAAATTGCTTAAACCCGACGCACGAAACTCAACGTGAACAAGGATTAACTATGCACACAAGTCTGTCTAGATAAAGGTGTTGTACATTGTCGCGTGTCTCTTTGCAATGCCAAGTGTTTCGTTGATTAACTCGGAATGATTTATTTATCAACTGTGCATAACGTTCAATAATGCCTTTATATCATATAATCTTGAAAATATTTTAGTTTAGAGCGATGCAAATCCGCAATCATGTTAAACGAAACTTATAAAAGAATGTGTTTACCATCTCAAAATCATCTCTGTCGTTGTCTACTACTTCTTCTGTGCCAGATTCCTTAATATCCTATGTAATAAAATGTTATAATAAAATATGTCTTACATCGGCCTAAATACCTTATTTTTTCTCAATCAAATTCTTATTGTTTTGAAACAGTGCACATGCAATCGCGGGGTAACATAAAAATAAGCTTACATAATGCGATAGTTTCAACAAGACCATTTTAAAACCGTACTTAAATTAAAAATTCATACACAAGCACTTTGTCTTTATAATAACTAGGCCACAATTAAAATGGGTCGAAACTGTCGAATAGGTTCCAAGAATAAACAGCAAATATAAACCAAACATAAAAACATTATTAACACTCAACATGCCTTATTGTAAACTTAAATACAATGAAGTCTGAATGTTTGTCTTATCTACATCAAAGCAAAGTTTAAAATTGGATCATGTGATCTTCGCAATGCCGAGTGTTGCGTTGATTTACCCGGAATTATGTATTTATGAACTGTTTATAACGTTAAATAATATCTTTATATTATATTACATGGAACACGTTTTAATTTATAGTCATACAAATTAAGTTAAACGAAACCTGTAAAAGTACGAAATTAAAGTTTCCATAATATCCTATGCAATCAAAAGTGTCTATAAAATATGTCTTATATTTGCCTAAAAACAATCATTTTTGCAATCGAATATTATTTTTTTAAACATACCTCGTGGATAATAGTAGTAATAACTTACATAACGAGAAAATTTCAATGTCAGCTCCTTTTCTCCACTTTCAACACTTTCTAACACTTTCAAACTTTGAATGCTGTACTTCTTAAACTTGAAATAAAATACAAGAACTAAATAAGCATTTAATACAACGTGTGTGCTAAAGGTAATGCGACAAATAAATATTCGCATATATAAGTAAATAAGAAAGCACCACATTTGCTGTTTATAGTCCAAATGCTTTAGTATTACCTTTATATAACTTTTAAACAGTATTCCGTCCGGTAAAAAGCTACACGTTAGCCGAACTACATTATCGATCTGACAAGGAATTTCTGAAACACAATAATATTATCTAACATGTCAAAACACTAAGTTTAAATACAATCTAACAATCCGCCTATACAGAAGAACATTAGCCGAAAATAATATAGCAAACATCAACAGTCATAATAGCTCTGTCTGGCAATTTTGCAACAAAATAAACGAAGGATTGTACTTTCGTAAATAAGGGTAATTGTAGTACTTCTTCATAACAGCATTGTGTTAATGTTCAGGAGCGTAATAACATTACTTTGCATGTCTATGAGACTACATTATTGCATTTATCGAGACCTGTACTATACTATGACGGATATTCAGAAAACATTGAAACGGGCGTGAGCTATTGTGATCAGTTTAACGTTTGGAATTAAGTTACAATTAAGACCTAGTGGTGTTAAAAACTATGTCACCAAGCCAAATCTTTGAAACATCAGGTGCCCATCTGGAGACTACGTGAATGCTTTAATTAACAAATGTTGAGAATGTTTACACTGAAAGTATCTAGGCTAAGTTATGTAATTGTGGTAAAGTAGTAGATCTAATCTTCGGAAAACAACTTAAACTTTTACCAATGTAGAAGCCACATTCATGACTAAATCTTGTAGAGAAAGCGTAGACAATTTAAACTAAGGTCAAAGTAGGGTCCACACTAGGTCAACAGGTAACACCGTACAATAACTTTGTAATCTTTCTAAAAACACGCACTTAAACAAATCATTAATAAACCGGCATGTTTTTTGTATATAATCTAGAAAAAATGGATCAAAACTGATTATTGGGTCTAACAATAAAACACCAAAAAGACAACATCAGAAAAACATTATTCACACTCAATATGCCTTCTTTGTAACTTAAATACAATGAAACTAAGTCTGAATGTTTGTCTTATCTACATCAAAGCAAAGTTGAAAATGGAATCAATTGAAGTAGAAAACTATGCAGATAGGAAAAATCTTCAACAAGTATGGTAAACAAAAATAATGGGAGAGCAATTGGGCAGTAATGGTCCTTCGTGTTTACGTCATTTTGAAGTTATTTTATTTTATTTCTTTTGTAAAACTTACAAATTATTACAAACAGGGATTGAACTTTATAAGAAAAACAAGATCAGAATATAGGATTTGATCTTACTGATTACATTCAATAAAAAATAATGTATGTTACATTTCACACCGCTAAATACCTTTAAATCCGAAGAAATCCGCGCCTTTGTTTATGTCATCATGCTCCTAATAATACAATAAAATGAAAAGTTATGACTTCCTGTTAAAAATGTGCAATTCCGTTGCTTCGGATGTATATTAAAGTTTGGGTCAAACACCAAATACAAATTAAGAAACTTTAACAAAAATCACGGATTAGTTTTACCCATTTAATACGCAGCATAACTGTAAATAAACTAGACCTTTCTATAATATACATATTGTGGGTTCATTTCAAAGTTTGTAAATGATTCGATGTCAACCCCCATTGCAACTCAATGCGTGCTAGTATCTATAAATTGAACATAATTAAATTAAACGCGTAACACAATTTCTAAACGATTAAATGCAGTTATAAGGATGATTATTGTTTTATTACAACACATACCGATCAAATTTGGCTGATTCAATTCAAAATGAACCTACCGATTCATATGTGTTTTCAAATTGAGCAAACGTAACCGATGCCGTGATGCAGTTCCCGACTTCCCTCTAAAAGCAAAATGTTATTGGATACAGATTGGAGCCCATATTCCTCAAACAATTCTAGACTTAATTCTCAGATTAAAAATAGTCTTTCAATTAGAATATTCAAAAGTTGCTTTACTTTTGAGTCCAACTTGGTATTAGCCATGCATATCTATCGATTAAACATTCTTCAGTTCAGTTGATGTCATAATTTTTGTTGGAAGTATGTATATATTCATATTATGTATGTATATTTCTTGGTTTTAAGTCTATTCTTTATTCTTAAAGATCCGTAAATGCTCAAAAGCAACAAATACTTCGTACAATAAAGTTAACACATACAAAATTCAGTGTTAATTATAGCAATAGCCAAGCTTTCAACGCTAGATGTGGTCCGGTAACATTGATATAACGAGATACAAAATGTTCGTTTTTAATTTGTGTGGGACAATATATTCAATTTAAATGTTCCGACCATTTACGAGCGAACGCGAGATTGGCTTCGGGCATTGTCGGAAGTATGACGTAGTTGTCCGTTATCTACTGAAGTATGAAAAGTAGGTTACTTGTATTTATTTATAACTTTTTTTTTATTTGAAAGGTCATTCTTTCGATTTCAAGTATTAGATAGCTTGCATAAGTTTATTAGTTCAAATAGCGTTTACTGTATTGTTTTGTATATGTAATTAAAATGAAGTGAATGCAATCGCGTGTACCTGACTCGTAAAGAAATGCGCAATATAATGTGTATAGTACCGTGGTAATAAAAAATAGCGTGCATACATTATGCAAATTAGCGCAAACCGAATGAATCCGATCCTGAATCGAGATCGTCCGTAAAACAAAATAAGATGACATCGTGAAACGATTTTTAGATGCTAAAATGTTGCAGAATGTTATTATCTTAACGTGTTTACATGTTACTTGAGTTAGGGCCATTCATTGTAATTAACTTTTGTATGGCACTTTTTGTTGTTGGAAGTTTTTATACAGCATGCTATTATTGGGCAGTGTTTACGGATCTTTAAGTCTAAGAATTGGTCGGTAAATACGGGCTCAGAAATAATAGAAGTGAAGCACTGGTATTTTATGTAAATCATTTTGGTCACCAGTAAGTTAATGTACAGTCAATACATTTATACGATTCATAGTTTACAAAAGATGTTCGTATTGTTTTATGTCGAAAATAGGAAATGGATCAAATACCAACTTTGATCTTGCATTTGTGTCATACCGTTTTCTGACTTCAACCATAATACATAAAGAAACCATAATATATAATACGAATATGCACACGCTAAAATAGTGCTCTTGGTCTTAAAGAGATAAACTTAGTTGAAATGATGATAATTTGTGCCATATATCGAAAACGAAATCAAAATATGTAACCAAATACTGAACATGCACAAAAGAAAGTGTCTTCTGTTACCGCTGTGAGATAAATTGTTGATTCACCCGTCATGTCGTCAGGAATTGATGATTTTATTACCCTATTATTAAGAAATCCCTCAAATGTTTCATATTTAGTTATTGACATTTAAGGTAGAGACAACGTTGCCACATGCAAATCGTTGTCATGAATTGATGATTATTCGTGTTCTTTTTTTTTGGAAATTCCATACTGCAGAATAAAGACATGGAGACGAGCGTCTTCCTTTTAAAGACATTGGAAATAGGTCAAGTGTCAGTTGTGCTTTGCTCTTTAAGAGAGCGAGATAAGTTTGTACCACAAACGTCGTCTTTATATGACACTAATTTGTTTGATTGTTTACGGAACAAAGAATTTATTGAACTACAAATGTAAGCCGGAAGTGATAATTCGCGCTTTTTATGGCCGCTTAAAATACAAACGTATGTGTATATATTTCATATATATAAACAAGTATTTAATTGTTGAAGGACCTAGACATTTTCTTTTTAAAAAGAAAATTGAAATACTTATCGACAAATAAAAGAAAATGTCTGCACAATATATGTAGTTTATCCAGTGCAGCTGTTCATTTATAAAACACCAAACCAAATCATTTGATTGAACTATTATATATAGTTTAATATTGGTAAGACACACACATTACACTCTTTTATTTTAAGCGCATGCATATTATATTTCTAGGGCGGTATCATCGGCGTATCCTGTTGGTGGATTATAATGAAAAACATATGTACCTTTTTGCCACGTAAATACGTGTGCTCGTCACGCACGTCAAATTCCTTTGCAATTATGTAAACACTTGGTTGTTTTTCAGCCATCCTGCCAGCGGTGACTTCGCCCGTGTGTGGGCTATGAAATAAAAATGTCTTCATTATGGAAAATCGAAATTTTTTGTGCTGTACCAAAGGCGGGTCCAGGGGGGGGGGGCGGACGCGGCGTACGCCCCTCCTTAAATCGCCAAAGTAANTTCGCCCCCCCCCCCCCCTGGACCCCTACACCTATAAACTATGCACTTTTTTGGCATTATAAGAAGGTACTTTGATGAAAATATATACGGCGTGACATGCTCGAGAAGTGGTTGTCAAGGCCTGCAAAATCATTAAAATCGTGAAGCTTCGCCACCCTGGACCCCCTTAACCATAAACTATGCACTTTTTGGGCATTATAAGAAGGTTTTTTGATGAAAGTATATAAGGCGTGACATGCTCGAGAAGTGGTTGTCAATGCCTTTAAAATCACTAAAATCGTGGAGCTTCCCCCCTGGCCCCCCTACCAGGTCTTTTCCCTGCACCCACCAGGGGCCCTAGCGGCCCCCCTGGACCCGCAGCAAATCTTTCAACATCCCCCCTAACCAGAAATCCTTGATCCGCCCCTGTGTACTGTAGTTCCGATCATCCTGATGTAGGTATGTTAGGTAATATGATAGCATTAGAAAACTATTTATAAGCATGCATTAACATTGGTTTTAGGACAATCCGTGATGAAAATTGTCATTCAAATAATGTTAACATATAAGTGACTATACCGAAATTCCCGTATGCTGGTAGATTGTTTTCTAGCAATTAAAGCCGTTTTCAATGAGCAACACTATGACTCTTAGATTGTGAACGCAACGTGAGAACGTTCAGTGAAAGGTGCTCATTATTTGCTAATGAATGCAATTGAAGAATTGTGTGTGAATGAATTCATTGTGGATGAATACTTTGCTTTCAAATTGAAAACCATGTAAGAACATATATAACTCCGGACACAGGTTGTGTACGTGCAAATTTATGATATATACCAATCAAAGAAGAAATATAGATCGATTCGACAGAGAAAATTCATTGCTTGGCATGCTCCTAACTGAGCCAACAGTGAAGAAAAATGTTCGTATCAGCTTTGCCAAGTAATAACTTTTTGTACAGTTCATCAAAATTGTGCAAGTGACAGAAAATATGTCACAAAGCAATATGTCACAAAGCAATTACAGTAAACACAACAGATGAATAAATACATACATATGCTAAAGAACGGTATATCTGTTGCATGACTTTGCAAACCTGCAATAATATTACATAGTTTCTCAAACGTTATTCATCCAATTCATGACTGTTTGTCAACAAAATCCTTAGAAATCATAGATTGGGGCGAATAAGTCATTCAAGGCTGCAATAACAAGTTACGCACATACTAAAAACTGCAAAGTACTCTTGATAATTAATTATCGAAACGGAGTATTGGCAAATTATATCGTATACTAAGATGTTCGGAACAGTTAATTGAAAATATGTGTCACTGCTGTATTTCTTAGAAAAACATGCGTAATTTGAAAATGGAGCTGCCAAGTTGCTCTTACACAAGACCATAATATGCCACGACTGGAATGTCTGTGGAACGTCCATAGAAAGGCGCTCTTTGTGTGATGTGTATAAGTACTTTGTATACTAAGGTATAGTACTTCATATAAAAAAGGAAGTGTATTGTGATTTATATGAAGGCAGCTTTTGTATCATGTTCTCGTTTACTGTGTATAATGAGGTAGTGTAATTCGTTTGATGTGGAATTGCACTTTGCATTATGAGATCATAGTGTATTTTGTTGGGTGTGGAATACAAAACAAGCGGATTAAAAGAAGTGCTCTCCTGATAATGTTTCTGGAGTTCATTATTCCTGCATATTTTTTATGATTTTGAAATGTATTTTGTAAAATTAGGCAATGTACTTTGTATGATATAAATTTCTTCAAGACGGATTCGATAATGCTTTTTACGAACGATAAAGATGGAGCTTTAAAGATCATTATGTTTGAAAAAAATCTGTCTGACGCATGTAAGTCATCTTAATGTTTTCAGAGTCTGTGAATGACATTTCCGTACAGCCCTCGAATACATCACTCAGGATTGTGTATCTACTCAATCTAGATCTAAATACTAGTCATATAATATACCGGTACTGGTCATTTTATAAAAAACACATCGTAACAATACAATACCAGATCATTGCTTCTAATAAAGCGTGGACCAACAATCCGGAACAACTTTGCTCACAATAAACGTTGCAAAGTTAACTCTGCAAAAATTGCACCGAGTTGTCCTTTTACTTTCGATTCCAAATTATATCGTCAATCGCATAGATGTATCTTCTGACATATTAACCAATACACTGTTTAAATTTTTAAATGTGTCGATAAATCTAGTTTCGATTTCACATAGAATCTATCATCTTATTAATCTACATGCTTCGCGTTCGAGCTATCAAATGACATTTTTTTTATTTATGCTCGTGAGCCTACTTTCGATTTCCTATACTGTATAACAGCGTGATCATCTACCACTTGCTGTGTGTTTGTTTGACTAAATATTATGAACAAGAGGGCCATCAGGCCCTAAGGCGCTCACCTGAAAGCCAAAGGAACTAGACTATTCTGAAAAAAGCAAGCTGCATGATTCATGAAGATTGGACCAAAAAAGTGACTTTTAACATGTTTTTTTTTATATTTGACCTAGTGACCTAGTTTTTGAGCTCATATGATCCAGTTTCAATTTCTGCCAAAATTTCATTGGGACAAATGTTCTGACCAAGTTTCATGCAACAAGTTTTCACTATAGCCATATAAGGACAACTGCCCCCCCCCCCAGCGGCCATGTTTTTCAACGAACCAAAACCATTTTCAAACTCAGCCGAGGTATTGTTAGAACAAAAGTACTGATCAAGTTTCATAAAGATTGGATAATAAATGTGACGTCTAGAGTGTTAACAAGGTTTTACTACATAGCCATATAAGGAAAAATGCCACGCCCCCTTGCGGCCATGTTTTTTAACGGATCTCAACCATTTTCAACCTCAGCCCAGATATTATAAGTACAAATATTCTGACAAAGTTTAATGAGCATTGGACCACAAATGTGACTTCTAGAGTGTTAACAAGGTTTTACTATACTGTAAAGCCATATAAGGAAAACTGCCCCGCCCCCTGGCAGCCATGTTTTTCAACCAACCATCACCATTTTCGAACTTGTCCAAGATATTATTGTGACACATGTTCTGACAAAGTTTCATAAAGATTGGACTAAAAATGTGACTTCTAGAGTGTTAACAAGGTTTTACAATAGCCATATAAGGAAAACTGCCACGCCCCCTGGCGGCAATTTTTTTTAACCAACCGGAACCATTTTCAAACTCGTCCAAGATATTATTAGGACACATGTTCTGACCAAGTTTCATGAAGATTAGACAATAAATGTGGCCTCTAGAGTGTTAACAAGGTAAATGTTGACGCCGCACGACGCATGACGCACGACGCACGACGGACAAAAGGCGATCCCAATAGCTCACCATGAGCACGTTGTGCTCAGGTGAGCTAAAAATGATGGTGTATATTTTTATTTTGAGATATTTCGTCACAATCATTACGATCTTTCTTTCAAAGTCGGTCGTAGTAAAACGTCTTGGCTTAAAAACTGATAATGCAATTCCTATATGGTACAATCTTAAATTTCTCAGGTAGCCTACTAGATTGCGAAAAGTGTATATTGTCCCCATAAATGATATACCATACAATCATATGATATATGTATATAAAGTCACGTACATTACTGATGTATTATATGATACTTGACTATTGCACTTATTATAATGTTTTTTTGTTATTGCAAATACTAACAGTAAATATTCAAATTACAAGTCTGCACTATATTTCAGAAAACAAATTAACAGTAACACATATGTTTACGTGTTGATATATTCGTATTTATAATTAATAATATACCTTGATATTGATAACGGTATGTTCAATTATTAGTTATAAACTATCATTATGTTATTTTTACAGTAAAAGAATGAATAATTACCCGTGTGTTTATTTTCTGCTACTTTCGATTTCCTAATACAATATACAGCACTAGCATTTTAATTCATTGTAAAACTATGTACACCTCTCCCGGTCTAATCACCACTGCAGTTGTATAACTATTGCAAATAAGGAGATAAACTGTGAAAAGACCCATGCACGTGTGACTTCACAAGCATGTACCTATGGTATACCAGAGGGGTATAAACTTTAACTTCTGTTGCAGCAGAAAAAAATGCTGCTCGAGCAGCATTAAAATGCTGCGCGAGCAGCAATTTGATGCTCGAGCAGCATTTTTTCTGCTGCAGCAGAAAATTCCGGCTCGAGCAGCATTTATGTTTTGCTATGGGATACCAAAGGGGTATACACTTTTAACTTCTGCTGCAGCAGAAAAAAATGCTGCTCGAGCAGCAAATTGCTGCTCGAGCAACATTATTTTTCTGCTGCGGCAGAAAAATCCTGCTCGAGCAGCATTTATGTTTTGCAACAAAGGGGTCGAAACTTTAACTTCTGCTGCAGCAGAAAAAGTTTCGACTCCTTTTGTATCCCATAGGCGCACCAAAGGGGCCTTAAGCCTATGTTTATTTCCTAAATTTATTGACGTGTGTATGTTGATGTTTTTTTTTTCATTCTAAAATAGTAATCTCGTTCATGGTAATAAATAAAAAAAATAATGCATATTTTTTTTTAAACTTTCCCTAATGAGAGAAACGGCATATATAAGTGCAACTTGTTCAGTGAAAACTGTAGTGAACTGTCAAAGAAACATAACTATCAACAATATACCTTTGTATATTGTAAAACATTATTTTTTTCCAATACATTGTATTACAAGACTGAAAACAAAAACATATATAAAAAATAACACAATAATGTAATGCAATCAGAGATGAATAAATGGCAAGTTATATCCATGGTGCATAAGCAACACATCTAAAATTATTATATAAGAAAAATCGTTGTGAAACAGAGGGATCCGATTGAAGAATTTGTTCAATTTCCACGTATTTACAGTGTTTCCACGTATTAACAATGTTGCAAACAATTTGATGTGATTAACAATAGATCCAGTCCAGCCTGTTGTATTGGATTTGCTCTACATAAGGTAAATATTTTTTTTAACCCGTTATGTTGTCGGAAAGGATCTACACGATTGAGGCAATTAATTTATTCTTACACTTTATTTCGAGCCTTAAGGTTATTAACTTTTTTTTTGTAATTAAAGTAATCTCACACATGATCTATAACGACGCTAAAATCACCGCATATGATAAAAGCCCCATTTTCAAGTATTTCAATAATGTCAAAGATAGCAGTGAAAAGAAGGGCGCATCAGTTTTTTACCCATATAACGCAAGCAAGGTAAAGCGGTATTCCCTAACAAAAATGTCAAGAGCGAGAATATAACTGTGTGAATCATTAAATAGTAATGCACAGTCAATCTTGTGCTTGCGACTACTTGAATTAAGCGACTTTTGTCTTATGCGACCACTTTGAATACCCCCCGAACGTTTTTACTATATTTTCATATTGTATTTAGCGATTTTTGTCTTTACGCGACCAGCGACTGCTGATTTTAGTGTATTTTGATGTCCAAATCTTAAATTGAGCGACCACTTTGAGGTAAAAGTGGTAAATCTGTTGACCGTTCAGGAACAAATCAGTGTTAATTGTTTATCTAAGATATACAATTAAACATTTGTTTTGTGTTCACACCAGCCATTTTCCTTTGTCTCGATGACTGTTTCTGACTGTCTACATAATAATGATAATATGAAAATGTATATTATAACTAGTTATTTATAATAATGGGATATGTGAAAAAAAAATAACTTTATCGATTAGTATTAAAAGTGAGTGCACTTTATGTGTCTTAATAATTAATGATTAACAAACAATTGATGTGAGTTGAGTCCTGAGTGATTAAAATATTAATTAATTAATTGTACCAACAAATTGCAAGTGGGAAAATATGGATACATTAGTAAAAGCACTAAGCTTTGAAGTTCTTTGATGGTTGTTTTTAGGGAAGCCTCTAATAAATTTTACCAATAAAATAGATCTAATTATAATTGTTTTTATAAGTGCCTGATAGAATTGTTTTCTTTAAATAATTGAGATCATTGAAAAAATGAGTTAAAGCACAGCTTTGATGTTCTTTGATGGTCATTTTAAGTGGAATAGTATGTTACAATTTAAACAATGTTAACAATTTAATTAACTATTGTATTAATGAATTGAGTAAAAGCACACCTTTGANGTCCGGACTAACAATTTGGTTGTCCCGGACAGTTGGGCTACCGTTAATGTCAAGCCCTGATTTATTAATAAATGGTAAGATCATACACCATAAATATAAAATTGAATGAATAGTATGACATAGTAGATCACAATATAAACAACAAGAAATTCAAAACTTCCTAGTTTTATAAAGAAACACTACAATAGTGTTAAATACATGTACAGAGGAATGTATACAAGTCAGAGATACAATGATATGTACAGCTGGCTGAGAAAATCTCTGTTTACCTGTTTCCATTCACTGGCGTTATCTTGTCGATACAGTGTATTGCGATTTAAGCAGAAGTTTAACTGAAGAATGTATGCCTTTCTAACTTCAATTCGACGATACAGTCAAGTTATCATTACCGGATCAGTAGCGTTATAAAGTTGTTGTTATGGTTAAAAGCAATACATGTTTTGAGACTTCTTTTACATCAGATTAAATATTACCTTTGCTCAGCAAATAGTCTTTTTTTTAAACGGAGGCAAAATGTATTTGTGATACCTTTTTTCGCCGCAGAATTCATGCATTAACGGATCAGTTGTAGCCATAACGGATCACGTGATCGAAACCACTCAGGGGGCATCTTACACGCTATTTGAACTGTCGAAACATGAACTGTGTTGTTTACAATGACCAAAATAGATTGCCAGTTATAAATTATATTCATTTGTTTTAGTTATTATTTGTTTTCTATATGTGATCTTGTATCTACACTTTACGCATGATGTTCTTGTGTGAATTATCTGTTGAAAATCCTAAATAAAGCCAAAATATATGGGCATCTTATAAACCATGTAATTTGTTGGACTCATATCTTATCTTCGATATTGACATGGAACATAAATCAAACATTAAGATTGAGATCATTATTGTTAGAATCAACACGATTTGCATATATTTTAATATAATATATTATAAATTCCTATATTATCACGCTTGATCCGTTATTGTCCTAATTTTTTATTTCATGTAAGGTGTTGCAAAATCTTAAACACAAATCAAAACTGAAATGGACTTTTGCAGGCAGAAAACTACTAAATGGCCTTCAAATTAATGCGTAAACTTCTTACTTTCCAACAGAGTTATAGCATGTGGCCACGAAAAATGTTCAACCTCGATTTGGAAACGAGACGGAAGGCAACAAAGTCGTATATACATGTCAGCGAAACATACCGAAATGTTTGACAAAAAGTAGCTCCGATTAC
This sequence comes from Dreissena rostriformis, assembly GCA_007657795.1. Taxonomy (NCBI): domain Eukaryota; kingdom Metazoa; phylum Mollusca; class Bivalvia; order Myida; family Dreissenidae; genus Dreissena; species Dreissena rostriformis. The sequence continues at coordinate 94,085 of VMBQ01002096.1, read as the reverse complement.
GACTTAATCATTGCGTTTTAAAGAACAGGCCTTGAAGATGATGTGTGCAAAATATCATATAAAAATGTCAACTATTTATCGCGATACGCATTCTTGAACATTAAAGTAATCCGCTATGGGTAATTCAGTGTTCGACACTTACTATTCTGAGTAAGAAGTCCTTTGGACTCCCTTCTTCTGAAATTTTGGAGTCCGAAAAGACTTCAGATAGTCCAAAAATTATGACACAATACTGATAATTAACAATAATGAGATTCAGAATAATGTCTTACCTTTAATTATTGACCATATCGTCAAAGAATTGTATTCGCATATTTTAATCACTTTTGTCAAAATATTACAGTCTACACGCAGTCTTAGCGCGTTTTCACAATGCCCATCACTAATTCCAGTTTTGTCCGGATTTTCTGCTTAATCAGTATACAACACAATAAGTGTTACAATAATTACTTATCTTAAATACCGTTTAATTTGAAATTAATTAAGAAGAAATGTCAATTCAGAACAGAACAGAATTCACAATTATTCGCGATATAATTTTGTTTTTATAAACTACGATACTTTAAACCAAAATTAAAATATCTCAATGTTCTCTGCACTTCAATTTGTTTTAATGAGAAATCAATATACTAACGTTTTCCATTAGGATGTCTGTAAAATGTACATGTGACATCAGTGATTTCTTTACCTGCGAGTCCTGCGTCCTGGACTCACAAAAACCTCTGGGGATGCAAAGTTTCGAATTATGTGAGTCCCAAACATGCATGGAAATTTCTAAAAAAATAATAATGTTTCATATTTGGATTCGTTCTTTAAATTCGGAGACTCATAGATTTGCAAGTTATCGAGTTCCAGGACTAGGATGAGAACATTTGTAAAAAATATCACTGCACATCATGTGCTACATACTTTCCGCGCACTGTTGATTTTAATCTAGACTTTGTTGAAGTCTTGCTAACATTAAACTTGGGGAATGTTACATTATTCCCTTATTACTTCTATTTGATTGTATTTTTTACCTTTGACCTTGAAGGATAACTTTAACCTTGACCTTTCATCACTCAAAATGTGCAGCTCCATAAAATACACATGCATGCCAAATATCAAGTAGCTATCTTCAATATTACAAAAGTTATGGCCAACGTTTAAGTTTTCTGACGGACGTACAGACTGACTGACAGTTCGACTGCTATATGCCACCCCACCGGGGGCATAAAAAATACGTTCGATGCAAGTTTCAAGAGGATTGGGTTTAACATGTAACTTCTAGAATGTTCATAAACTTTTAATTTAATTTGACATAGCAACTTAGTTTTTGAACGCAGTTTTGTAATTTACCCAATTGTCATATAGACCAATCTCCTTACAAAAGTTGGTAAATATTGAAAATGCATATAAACTCTAGAGGGTTAACAATGTCCATTTTGACAACGGACAATGCAGGACCGATGATTACCAATGGGCAAAATATCATCACAAAAGCTCACTGTAAGCAAGGTGTGCTCATTTGATCTAATAAGGACTCTTGCTAGGTATTCTGTGTAAACTATGATAGAACACTGTGGACAGGGTTTTTATTCAACGATTTTGTTAAAAGGCTTGAGTCCTTTGCGTTCCAGGTCGTTTGACTAAAACTGGTAAATGCAATTTTTTTTTCTTACATATTACAATTGACAAAACAAATATTTTTATCATAATCATACAATAATAACTATACAAGTATATTCTTCTGAAAACAAACTTGTTGACCGGACATGAGTTTTCTCGAGATAAAATAAAAATACTTATTCAAGTGCCTAATTACAATGATGGTATTGTTTTAGTTGTGTATAAGCTTCCGACATCACTTTGTTAAGATAGAACACTTCACACTATCAATATACCAGCTGTCTATAATCTCCCTTGTTAAGAAGAACTCTTACAGTTCTCAAGCAGTGGTTGAAGTGTGCGGTCATGGCTTAGTATTAAAAACTTCCTTCTGAAGTATGTAGAGAGTGANCATGACTTAGTATTAAAAACTTCCTTCTGCAGTATGTAGAGTGTGAATATGTAGAGGATGAATATTAAATTATTACAATTTTAATGTGACCATAAACAAATCAGACTAAAAGTTTTTTATAGACAGTGTTCAACGCTGACTATATGCCACTTGATGTCCTTTGTGCAGACATTTTGATCTTGCGAAACGAATAAGTAAACGAAGATATTTTTTAATAATTCAAAGATGATTTGGTTGGAGTCCGACGGACTTTCTTGACGCAAAAATAAGGAGTTCGAGTCTCATTTCCAGAAGTCTCGGACTACCGGACTCCCGTTAGTGTCGAACACTGCTCCACTGTTTTCATTTTCAGTTTTCCGTTAACGATTGGTTTAACCCCGGTCGTAACGCAATATTTTTTTTTATTTATTTCAATTTCATCATTTTAGGTGGGTTCTTACACCAGGAAAACATGACATTAATTTTAAAAAATGTATGGCTCATATGAATATTCAGAAGCAAATTTGCCAAAATGCGCGGTTGTGCTCCTGAATATTCATATGAACCATACATTTTTAAAAACTAGTTTCATGTTATCCTGCTATAAGAACCCACCTCAAATGATGAAATTGAAATTAATTTAGAATAATATTTCGTTTCACCATTTCCACGTGCAAAAAGATGAAACCATACAATCCCACGTGCTAAAGCGTCCGATCGTCACGGATAAAAGATTGTATCGTGATCTTACTCAGAATGTAGTCAAACGATCACATGTAATTTTTTTAATCAAAATCTTAACTAATAACTGAGATAGTTAAGTTTTAAAAGTGTTGCGAAAGAAAAGTCTCCCTGTGTCCGTACATTGATTTGAAAACCATCAAATCTTGTTTATAAATGTCAGACTTTGCTTAAAGAGAAATTGAATCAACTCAGAATGAACGATTGTAAAGACTAAATCAAATTATTTTATTGTATGTGTGCATCAGTCAAATAAGTCGGAATGTTAAAGTTGAATTAACCAAGAACATAAAACATGCATTAAAATATGAACATGTATATTTTATAGTAATCTATGGGAAACCGAAAGTAGAGATCTATATCGAGCTTCTAAACAGTTTAAAATGCTTTAAATGTCATATTAATAAATAAACGTATTGTCAAATGTGCATGGAAATAATAGAATGCCTAGTCCAACTTTAATATGTCCGTTATTTTAATGCGGGTTTGATTTGTTACCTATTGAGTGTTATATAACTGCCCATAGCTGACTATTTTGGACTATAGGAAAACGAAAGTTGATGTTCATTATACTGTTTAAACTGGTCATAATATTGTAAATGATATAAACACTAGTATAATATTAAAATAGACTTACGTGTCGATAACAGTAAAGGGCACTAGGCCTCCTAATTGTCCATAATGGATTAAATCCCTGTCAGTTTATGGGTCTTCACTGTTTTCATTTTAAGTTTTCAGTTAACGCCTGGTTTAAAGTTGTTCTTGTCGATCCGTAGTTAACTGCTCATGCGATTGAATAATCGTTTATTGTACTAGTAGTATCCTCACTTTACGTTTTATTGAACTCATTTAACAAGTTGAGTGAGACAAAACCAACATCATTCTAGTATAATATATGCTCAATTAATCGTGTCAAATATGCCAATACACGTCAAAATAAGTGTTTAAGCAAAAACATATAGATATTTATTTATTAATTTATAAATGTATTAATTTATGAATGTATTAATTTATTAATTTATAAATTTATAAATATAAATTTATTAATTTATTAATTCATTAATTCATTAATTTATTAATTAATTATTAATTAATTATTAATTTATTATTTATTTATTATCTATTTATTTATTCATTATTTATTTATTATTTATTATTTATTTATTATTAATTTATTATTTATTTATTATTTATTTGTAATTTATTGATTATTTATTTATTTATTATTTATTTATGATTTATTTATTATTTATTTATTATTTATGTATTATTTATGTATTATTTATTTATTATTTATGTATTATTTATTTATTATTTATTTTTTATTTATTTTTATTCATAATTTATTTTTTATTTAGTTATTTATTATTTCTTATTTCTTATTTATTTATTTACTATTTATTTATTATTTATTATTTATTTATTTATTTATTTATTTATTATTTATTTATTTATTTATTATTTATTTATTTACTATTTATTTATTATTTATTTATTTATTTATTATTTATTTATTATTTTATTTATAATTTATTATTTATTTAGTTATTTATTATTTATTATTTATTTATTTACTATTTATTTATTTATTATTTATTATTTATATATTTATTTATTTATTTATTATTTATTATTTATTATTTATTTATTATATATGTGAAGCGTCGTGAGAAAACCGGGCCTAATGACAAAATTTTCGAATTTGGGATTTTTATAGTTTCTAAAAGTGCAGTCCTTTCTGAGCGTAACGGTATGTTTGTTTTAAGTATCCGATGCAAAACGGCGGAATAATGGGCATTTAACGACGTCACATACTCCGTTTTTTTTTTTTTTTTTTTTTTGCTTACGTTTTGACGTTATATTTATGACGTCGTGTAATTTTCTTGTATCTCATTTCTTTCAATATTTATCAATATTTTTTAGTTAACTTAACCGGTAACAACTTACAACAATATGATCAAAACAAGTATATTTTATATTTTAATTATTCGTACCTACATTTTGTTTCCTAGCAACGATAGAATGTCGGCGATAAGACAAGCGTGACGTGTTGCGATTTTAGACGGCTTTTTTACACGGCTTGTGGCCAATTTTGATCCTAAACCAGTCATAATTTGTTAAATCTTACCGACATAATTATAAATAAATGTATCAATTTGATGCAACGTTTAAGGCAAACATTATTTTCTAAATTGTTATCCTTCATTTTACGACAAAATTAAATATAGAGCTACCTAAAAACTCTTAAATTTGCGATTTCTACTTGACGTCGAGGGAAGATTGTAGGGTTTGTTTTGTTTTACTTTCATTGTTCCTTTAATGCATAATTCTTCAAAGGGCTTAAATATAATTATAAATTATAATTATTATATTATAAATCAACCAATGCTATAGTTTATGAATGTATTGATGTGCAAAGTATCAGATACAGAGATAAATACATTTACAATATGCACGTCGTCATAA